>JANJGN010001715.1:0-97500 GCA_026770705.1 Isurus oxyrinchus
TACTGATCCTCTGACGCCACCTCAGTACTGACCCTCTGACCCCTCCTCAGTACTGACCCTCCGACACTCCCTCAGACTGATCCTGTGACACTCCCTCAGTACTGACCCTCTGACACTCCCTCAGCACTGACTGTCCGACAGTGCGGCTCTCCCTCAGCACTGACCGTCCGACAGTGCGGCTCTCCCTCAGCACTGACCCTCCGACAGTGCGGCTCTCCCTCAGCACTGACCCTCCGACAGCGCGGCTCTCCCTCAGCACTGACCCTCCGACAGGCGCGGCTCTCCCTCAGCGCTGACCCTCCGACAGTGCGGCTCTCCCTCAGCACTGACCGTCCGACAGTGCGGCTCTCCCTCAGCGCTGACCCTCCGACAGCGCGGCTCTCCCTCAGCGCTGACCCTCCGACAGCGCGGCTCTCCCTCAGCGCTGACCCTCCGACAGCGCGGCTCTCCCTCAGCGCCGACCCTCCGACAGCGCGGCCCTCCCTCTGCGCTGGAGCTGAATGGATCTCGCTGCCCTGCTGTCCGTGGTGCTGAGGCGAGAGGGGGGAGGGGGAGATTTGAGTGGCGCTGGACTCCGACGGCTCTGATGGTTTTGTGTTCATTCAGCAGAAGAAGAAGAGAGGAACAGCCAAGAAAGATAAGGACAAGGACAAGGACAAGGATGATGAAGACACTGGTAAGTCCTTCACTGCCTCCTGAGCCTTCGCCGGGTGGTGAACTATAAGACCATAAGACATAGGAGCAGAAACTAGGCCATTCGGCCCATCGACTCTGCTCCGCCATTCAAGCAACGGCTGGTGGGTTTGGGGCATTGCAGAATTTTCTTCCTCGTGCCCAGGGCCCCAATCGTCATCTCACCACCCTCCCCCACCCCACCCACACCCCCACCCCCACCCCCACCCCCACCCCCACCCCCACCCCCACCCGCAACGAGCAGCGGTGGTCCGAGGCAAAAAAGAGGCAGACGGCTGTCCCCCGACGCGGAGGTCTGGGCTGCCCGTGGGATCTTGCTGTGCAGGAGGGGGCCCGGGCCGTTCCGCTCCTCCAGCCAACCACCCCCCCACCCTCCCCCCCACCACCCCCACCGCCAAGGACTGAAGGGTTGGGATCGGAGCCGAATTTCGGGCCTTGGTCTCGAAGACGGCTTTATTTGCGGACGTCTCTGGTTACAGGCGTGCGCTTCCATACACCAGCTCCAGCGTCTCGGTTCCGCAGCTCCTTCCGGATTTTGGACGTGAAGGTCAAAGCTCGAATGCTGTCTCTCTCACTCTCTCTCTCTCTCTCTCTCTGTCTCTCGCTGTGTGACGTGCTGACTCGGCAGTTGACGCTCTCACTCTTTCTGCCCTCCTCTACCCCCACCCCCCCCCCACCCACCGCCGCCAATCCACCGGCGTCCCTCTGTATCCAGGTCCCCCGTGTGGGCCGGTGCCCAGTAACGAACAAGATCCTGGCCCTGCTGAAGGAGGTCAAGCGGAAATCACCCTGCTCAAGGAAAAAAGCAATGTGGTAAGTGCCGTTATTCCGTGCTGGTCCGCCCGCTCCTTGTGTTACCCTCCACAGCTCCAGACTCCAAACCGGGAAAGTCGTCCATCAGGTCACTCGAACTCTCCCATCGAAGACCCTCCCTCCACTCCCCTAACTCTCCCATCGAAGACCCTCCCTCTAATCCCCTCACTCTCCCATCGAAGACCCTCCCTCTAATCCCCTCACCCTCCCATCGAAGACCCTCCCTCTATTCCCTCACTCTCCCATCAAAGACCCTCCCTCTAATCCCCTCACTCTCCCATCAAAGACCATCCCTCTAATCCCCTCACTCTCCCATCGAAGACCCTCCCTCTAATCCCCTCACTCCCCCATCGAAGACCCTCCCTCTAATCCCCTAACTCTCCCATCGAAGACCCTCCCTCTAATCCCCTCACTCTCCCATCGAAGACCCTCCCTCTAATCCCCTCACTCTCCCATCGAAGACCCTCCCTCTAATCCCCTCACTCTCCATCGAAGACCCTCCCTCTAATCCCCTCACCCTCCCATCGAAGACCATCCCTCTAATCCCCTCACTCTCCCATCGAAGACCCTCCCTCTAATCTCCTAACTCTCCCATCGAAGACCCTCCCTCTAATCCCCTCACTCTCCCATCGAAGACCCTCCCTCTATCCCCTCACTCTCCCATCGAAGACCCTCCCTCTAATCCCCTAACTCTCCCATCGAAGACCCTCCCTCTAATCCCCTCACTCTCCCATCGAAGACCCTCCCTCTAATCCCCTCACTCTCCCATCGAAGACCCTCCCTCTAATCCCCTAACTCTCCCATCGAAGACCCTCCCTCTAATCCCCTAACTCTCCCATCGAAGACCCTCCCTCTAATCCCTAACTCTCCCATCGAAGACCATCCCTCTAATCCCCTAACTCTCCCATCGAAGACCCTCCCTCTAATCCCCTAACTCTCCCATCGAAGACCATCCCTCTAATCCCCTAACTCTCCCATCGAAGACCCTCCCTCTAATCCCCTCACTCTCCCATCGAAGACCCTCCCTCTAATCCCCTCACTCTCCCATCGAAGACCCTCCCTCTAATCCCCTCACTCTCCCATCGAAGACCCTCCCTCTAATCCCCTCACTCTCCCATCAAAGACCCTCCCTCTAATCCCCTCACTCTCCCATCAAAGACCCTCCCTCTAATCCCCTCACTCTCCATCGAAGACCCTCCCTCTAATCCCCTCACTCTCCCATCGAAGACCCTCCCTCTAATCTTCTAACTCTCCCATCGAAGACCCTCCCTCTAATCCCCTCCACTCTCCCATCGAAGACCCTCCCTCTAATCCCCTCACTCTCCCCATCAAAGACCCTCCCTCTAATCCCCTCACTCTCCCATCGAAGACCCTCCCTCTAATCCCCTCACTCCCCCCATCGAAGACCCTCCCTCTAATCCCCTCACTCTCCCATCGAAGACCCTCCCTCTAATCCCCTCACTCTCCCATCGAAGACCCTCCCTCTAATCCCCTAACTCTCCATCGAAGACCCTCCCTCTAATCCCCTCACTCTCCCATCGAAGACCCTCCCTCTAATCCCCTAACTCTCCCATCGAAGACCCTCCCTCTAATACCCTCATTCTCCCATCGAAGACCCTCCCTCTAATCCCCTCACTCTCCCATCGAAGACCTTCCCTCTAATCCCCTAACTCTCCCATCGAAGACCATCCCTCTAATCCCCTCACTCTCCCATCGAAGACCATCCCTCTAATCCCCTAACTCTCCCATCGAAGACCCTCCCTCTAATCCCCTCACTCTCCCATCGAAGACCTTCCCTCTAATCCCCTCACTCTCCCATCGAAGACCCTCCCTCTAATCCCCTCACTCTCCCATCGAAGACCATCCCTCTAATCCCCTCACTCTCCCATCGAAGACCCTCCCTCTAATCCCCTCACTCTCCCATCGAAGACCCTCCCTCTAATCCCCTCACTCTCCCATCGAAGACCCTCCCTCTAATCCCCTCACTCTCCCATCGAAGACCCTCCCTCTAATCCCCTCACTCTCCCATCGAAGACCATCCCTCTAATCCCCTCACTCTCCCATCGAAGACCCTCCCTCTAATCCCCTCACTCTCCCATCGAAGACCCTCCCTCTACTCCCCTCACTCTCCCATCGAAGACCCTCCCTCTAATCCCCTCACTCTCCCATCGAAGACCCTCCCTCTAATCCCCTAACTCCCCCATCGAAGGACCATCCCTCTAATCCCCTCACTCTCCCATCGAAGACCCTCCCTCTAATCCCCTCACTCTCCCACCGAAGACCATCCCTCTAATCCCCTCACTCTCCCATCGAAGACCCTCCCTCTAATCCCCTCACTCCTCCCATCGAAGACCCTCCCTCTAATCCCCTACCCCCCATCCCATTCAGTCCATCGGGCCTCTACTGACCCTCATAACATTCTCCACTTAAGACTAAAACATGCACAGGGTAAGTGAGGTGTGGTCTCACCCAACGCCCTGTATAACTGAAGGGTAACCTCCCCCCCCTTTCATGTTCAACCCTCTCCTCATAAAGGATAGCGTTCCATGAGCCCTCGTGATGACTCGCTGGTGCCTGCACACTAACCATTTGTCATTCATCCGCTGGGACGCCCAGATCCCTCTGCCCTTGGCGATTCCTGGCAGCCATTCTCCGTCTTAAGTCCCGCCCCCGCCCCACCTTCGACTCCGCCTGCCAGACTTGGACTCCACCCTCCGACCCTTATATCATCTTCGCAACAGAAAAAAGCGGGGCCCCCACCCGTCTCGGATCCCTGCCCGCTCGGGAGGGACAAGTGGCTGTGGGGGGGGGGGGGGGGTGGGGGGTGGATGGTGATGGTGGTGGTGGTGGTGGTGGGGTAGCGTTGGCGTGCGAATGTGCGGCTGAGTGTCTGACTCCTTCTCTCCCCCCCACCACCCCCCCGCCTTCCCTCCCTTTGGCAGGTGAGCATGTGGATTCAACTGCAGGTCCCCAAGATTGAAGATGGCAACAACTTTGGCGTGGCGGTACAGGTACAGTCAAGGGGGGGGGGGGGGGGCGCGGGCGCCAGGGGTCGGTGTGGGGTGGGGGGGGATGGGTTTTTGTGGCAAGGTTGGGTTGTGGACACGCGGACAAAGAATCGAGTCCTGCTCCCCCCTTTCAATAAAACCGTGGCTGTCCTGATTGTCACCTCAACCCCAGACTCCCTGCCCCTCTACCGCCCCCCCCGCCCCCGATAACCTTTCACCCCCCCCCCCCCCCCGCTTGTGAATCAAGTCCAAGCTTCCCTCATCAGACAACCCGCCCATGCCCGGTGTTAGTCTGGTAAACCTTCTCTGAACTGCTTCCCACACATTGACACCCTTCCTGTGGTTGGCAAGGGCCCTCTGACAGGTGGAGGCTTTCACTGGTGGACTCTCCATGGCAACGCCTCCGCGAATCAGAGGCCGCTTGCCAGCCCATCCCCGCTCTCTTCACATGCAGTGTGAATTGTTGTTTGAGCGAGGGGTGAGAGAACTGAGGTCGACGTTGCTTGTCGACACTGGGAGGCCGCTGGTGGGCGCCCCTCGGCACCAGGTGAGAGGCACCCGTGGACACTCCAGTGTCACGCGATCGCCCGGCCCTCCCTCCGAGTCAGCAGTTGTCCGGGCTCGGGCCGCTAGATCAACTCCACGGGGCCGAAGACCAGCAGGCGGCAAATTCAAGTCCCTCCGTGGACCCTCACACCACCCACACCCACTATCTCTGCAACCTCCTCCAGCCCCTACACACCTCCCTATCTCTGTAACCTCCTCCAGCCCCTACAACCCTCCCTATCTCTGTAACCTCCTCCAGCCCCTACAACCCTCCCTATCTCTGTAACCTCCTCCAGCCCCCTACACCCCTCCCTATCTCTGCAACCTCCTCCAGCCCCTACACCCTCCCTATCTCTGCAACCTCCTCCAGCCCCTACACCCCTCCCTATATCTGTAAAATCCTCCAGCCCCCTACACCCCTCCCTATCTCTGTAACCTCCTCCAGCCCCTACACCCCTCCCTATCTCTGTAACCTCCTCCAGCCCCTACACCCCCTCCCTATCTCTGTAACCTCCTCCAGCCCCTACACCCCTCCCTATCTCTGTAACCTCCTCCAGCACCTACACCCCTCCCTATCTCTGTAACCTCCTCCAGCACCTACACCCCTCCCTATCTCTGTAACCTCCTCAGCCCCTACACCCCTCCCTATCTCTGTAACCTCCTCCAGCCCCTACAACCCTCCGAGATCTCTGCTCTCCTCCTTTTCCAGCCTCTCGAGCCTCCCCCGATTCCATCGCTCCACCATTGGCGGCCGGGACCCTCAGCTGCCTGGAGTGTGGTCCTGAGCTCTGGTATTCCCTCCCTCAGCCCCTCCATCTCTCTCTCTGTCTCTCTCTCTCTCTCTGTCTCTCTCTGTATCTCTGTCTCTCTCTCTCCGTCCCTCTCTCTTTCTCGCTCTCTGTCTCTCTCGCTCTCTGTCTCTCTCTCTCTCTGTCTCTCTCTCTCTCTGTCTCTCTCTCTCTCTTTCTGTTTCTCTCTCTCTCTCTCCCTCCCTCCTCCTCTCTCTCTCTCTCTCTGTCTCTCTCCGTCCCTCCCTCTCTCTCTCTCTCTCTCACTTCCTCTCTCTCTCTCTCCCTCCCTCCCTCTTCCTCTCTCTCTCTCTCTCTCACTTCCTCTCTGTCTCTCTCCCTCACTCCCTCTGTTTCTCTCTCTCTCTGTCTCTCTCTGTCTCTCTATCTCTCTGTCTCTATCTCTCTGTCTCTCTCTCTCTGTCTCTCTCTCTGTCTCTCTCTGTCTCTCTATCTCTCTGTCTCTATCTCTCTGTCTCTCTCTCTCTGTCTCTCTTTCTCCTTGTCTCTCTCTCTGTCTCTCTGTCCCCTCCCTCCCTCTGTCTCTCTGTCTCTCTCTCTCTCTCTGTCTCTCTCTCCCTCCCTCTCTCTCTCTCTCTCTCCCTTCCTCTCTCTCTCTCTCTCTCCCTCCCTCCCTCTCTGTCTCTCTCCCTCACTCCCTCTGTTTCTCTCTCTCCTTGTCTCTCTCTCTCTCTCTGTCTCTCTATCTCTCTGTCTCTCTCTCTCTGTCTCTCTCTCTGTCTCTCTCATCCCTCCCTCCCTCTCTGTCTCTCCTCTCACTTCCTCTCTCTGTCTCTCTCTCTCTGTCTCTCTCTCTCTCCCTCCCTCTCTCTCTCTCTCTGTCTCTCTCTCTGTCTCTCTGTCTCTCTCTCTCTCTCTCTTTCTCCCTCCCTCCCTCCCTCCCTCTGTCTCTCTCTCTCTCTGTCTCTCTCTCTCCCTCTCCCTCCCTCTCTCTCCCTCCGTCTCTCTCTCTCTCTCCCTCCCTCTCTCTATGTCTCTCCCTCTCTCCTCCTCTAAGACGCCCCCTCAAAGCCTCCCTCGTTGACCGATCTTTTGCTCTACTCTCACTAATACCTCCTCAAGTGGTTGAGGGGCCGCATTCCGGTTGATAGGTGCCTTCTGAAGCAGCGTGGGATATCCAAGGCACTATACAAATGAAGGGCGTTATTGCTGAGGCCTCAGTTGCACCCCGTGCCCTTCACGCCCATCGCAAAGGGGCTATTCGGCCAGGTTGTGGTGCTGGGTGTCCGGCCGCCCGGTGTGACCCCTCCTGCAGTTGACCCTCTCCCCTCCTCACGTTCAGGAGAAGGTGTTCGAGTTGATGACAAACAGCCGGACGAAGATCGAGGGATTCCAAACACAGATCACCAAGTAGGTCCCGGCCGGCGGGGACGGGGGGGTGAGCGCCGCGTTTGGGGAAGGTGGGGGAGGGGGGAATGGCCAGTGTTACTCCCGTGGTGAACGGGAGAGTGAACCTCACTCCCATAGTGAGCGGGAGAGTGGACCTCACTCCCATAGTGAGCGGGAGAGTGAACCTCACTCCCATAGTGAGCGGGAGAGTGAACCTCACTCCCGTAGTGAGCGGGAGAGTGAACCTCACTCCCGTAGTGAGCGGGAGAGTGAACCTCACTCCGGTAGGGAGCGGGAGAATGAACCTCACTCCCGTAGTGAGCAGGAGAGTGAAACTCACTCCTGTAGTGTGCGGGAGAGTGAACCTCACTCCCGTAGTGAGCGGGAGAGTGAACCTCACTCCCATAGTGAGCGGGAGAGTGAACCTCACTCCCGTAGTGAGCGGGAGAGTGAAACTCACTCCTGTAGTGAGAGGGAGAGTGAACCTCACTCCCGTAGTGAGAGGGAGAGTGAACCTCACTCCCGTAGTGAGCGGGAGAGTGAACCTCACTCCCATAGTGAGCGGGAGAGTGAACCTCACTCCCGTAGTGAGCGTGAGAGTGAACCTCACTCCTGTAGTGAGCGGGAGAGTGAACCTCACTCCCATAGTGAGCGGGAGAGTGAACCTCACTCCTGTAGTGAGCGGGAGAGTGAACCTCACTCCCATAGTGAGAGGGAGAGTGAACCTCACTCCCGTAGTGAGCGGGAGAGTGAACCTCACTCCCATAGTGAGCGGGAGAGTGAACCTCACTCCCATAGTGAGCGAGAGAGTGAACCTCACTCCCGTAGAGAGCGGGAGAGTGAACCTCACTCCCATAGTGAGCGGGAGAGTGAACCTCACTCCCATAGTGAGCGGGAGAGTGAACCTCACTCCCGTAGTGAGCGGGAGAGTGAACCTCACTCCCATAGTGAGCGGGAGAGTGAACCTCACTCCCATAGTGAGAGGGAGAGTGAACCTCACTCCCGTAGTGAGCGGGAGAGTGAACTTCACTCCCATAGTGAGCGGGAGAGTGAACTTCACTCCCATAGTGAGTGGGAGAGTGAACTTCACTCCCATAGTGAGCGGGGAGAGTGAAACATCACTCCCATAGTGAGCGGGAGAGTGAACCTCACTCCCGTAGTGAGAGGGAGAGTGAACCTCACTCCTGTAGTGAGCGGCAGAGTGAACCTCACTCCCGTAGTGAGCAGGAGAGTGAACCTCACTCCCATAGTGAGCGGGAGAGTGAACGTCACTCCGATAGTGAGTGGGAGAGTGAACGTCACTCCTGTAGTGAACGGGAGAGTGAAACTCACTCCGATAGTAAGTGGGAGAGTGAACCTCACTCCCGTAGTGAGCAGGAGAGTGAACCTCACTCCGATAGTGAGTGGGAGAGTGAACCTCACTCCGATAGTGAGTGGGAGAGTGAACCTCACTCCGATATTGAGCGGGAGAGTGAACTTCACTCCCATTATGACTGAGAGAGTGAACCTCACTCCCGTAGTGAGAGGGAGAGTGAACCTCACTCCCGTAGTGAGCGGGAGAGTGAACCTCACTCCGATAGTGAGCGGGAGAGTGAACCTCACTCCTGTAGTGAGGGAGAGTGAACCTCACTCCCGTAGTGAGCGGGAGAGTGAACCTCACTCCCGTAGTGAGAGGGAGAGTGAACCTCACTCCCGTAGTGAGCGGCAGAGTGAACCTCACTCCTGTAGTGAGCGGGAGAGTGAACCATAGTGAGCGGGGAGAGTGAACTTCACTCCCATAGTGAGTGGGGAGAGTGAACTTCACTCCCATAGTGAGCGGGAGAGTGAACATCACTCCCATAGTGAGCGGGAGAGTGAACCTCACTCCTGTAGTGAGCGGGAGAGTGAACCTCACTCCCGTAGTGAGCAGGAGAGTGAATCTCACTCCCATAGTGAGCGGGAGAGTGAACCTCACTCCGATAGTGAGTGGGAGAGTGAACGTCACTCCTGTAGTGAACGGGAGAGTGAAACTCACTCCGATAGTAAGTGGGGAGAGTGAACCTCACTCCCGTAGTGAGCAGGAGAGTGAACCTCACTCCGATAGTGAGTGGGAGAGTGAACCTCACTCCGATAGTGAGTGGGAGAGTGAACTTCACTCCGATAATGAGTGGGAGAGTGAACTTCACTCCGATTATGACTGAGAGAGTGAACCTCACTCCTGTAGTGAGCGGGAGAGTGAACCTCACTCCCCTAGTGAGCGGGAGAGTGAACTTCACTCTGATAGTGAGCGGGAGAGTGAAATTCACTCCGATAGTGAGCGGGAGCGTGAACCTCACTCCGATAGTGAGCGGGAGAGTGAACCTCACTCCTGTAGTGAGCGGGAGAGTGAACCTCACTTCTGTAGTGAGTGGGAGAGTGAAACTTACTCCGATAGTAAGCGGGAGAGTGAACCTCACTCCGATAGTGAGCGGGAGAGTGAACCTCACTCCGATAGTGAACGGGAGAGTGAACCTCACTCCGATAGTGAGCGGGAGAGTGAACCTCACTCCGATAGTGAGTGGAAGATTGAACCTCACTCCCGTAGGTGAGCGAGAGAGTGAACCTCACACCGATAGTGAGCGGGGAGAGTGAACCTCACTCCTGTAGTGAGCGGGAGAGTGAACCTCACACTGATAGTGAGCGGGAGAGTGAACCTCACTCCTGTAGTGAGCGGGAGAGTGAACCTCACTCCGATAGTGAGCGGGGAGAGTGAACATCACTCAGAGGCTGGGAATCCTGCGGAGAGTAACTCACCTCCTGTCTCCCCCTCCAAAGCCTGTCCACCATCTACAAGGCACAAGTCAGGAGTGGGATGGGACACTCCCCACTTGCCTGGATGAGTTGCAGCTCCCATAACACTCGAGAAGCTCGACACCGTCCAGGACAAAGCAGCCCCCCCCCCATCAGCTCGATCGGCCCCCCATCCACAAACATTCACTCCCTCCACCCACCGACGCACAGTAGCAGCAGTGTGTGTACCATCTACAAGATGCATTGCAGCAACTCGCCAAGGCTCCTTCGACAGCGTCACCCAAACCCACGGCCGCTCCCATCTAGAAGGACAAGGGCAGCAGACACATGGGGTACACCCACCACCTGGAAGTTCCCCTCCGAGCCCCTCACCATCCCGACTTGGAAATATATCGGCCGTTCCTTCACTGTCGCTGGGTCAAAATCCTGGAACTCCCTCCCTAACAGCGCCGAGGGTGTACCTACACCACAGGGACAAAATCCTGGAACTCCCTCCCTAACAGCGCTGTGGGTGTACCTACACCACAGGGAACAAAATCGTGGAACTCCCTCCCTAACAGCGCTGTGGGTGTCCCTACACCACAGGGTCAAAATCCTGGAACTCCCTCCCTAACAGCACCGTGGGTGTACCTACACCAGAGGGACAAAATCCTGGAACTCGCTCCCTAACAGCACTGTGGGTGTACCTACACCACACAGGGGCAAAATCCTGGAACTCCCTCCCTAACAGCGCCGTGGGTGTACCTACACCACACAGGACAAAATCCTGGAACTCCGTCGCTAACAGCGCCGTGGGTGTACCTACACCACAGGGGACAAAATCCTGGAACTCCCTCCCTAACAGCGCTGTGGGTGTACCTACACCACAGGGACAAAATCCTGGAACTCCCTCCCTAAAAGCGCTGTGGGTGTACCTACACCACAGGGGACAAAATCCTGGAACTCCCTCCCTAACAGCACTGTGGGTGTACCTACACCACAGGGGACAAAATCCTGGAACAGCCTCCCTAACAGCGCCGTGGGGTGTACCTACACCACAGGGGACAAAATCCTGGAACTCCCTCCCGAACAGCACTGTGGGTGTACCTACACCACAGGGACAAAATCCTGGAACTCCCTCCCTAACAGCGCCGTGGGTGTACCTACACCACAGGGGACAAAATCCTGGAACTCCCTCCCTAACAGTGCTGTGGGTGTACCTACACTACACAGGGGACAAAATCCTGGAACTCCCTCCCTAACAGTGCTGTGGGTGTACCTACACCACAGGGGACAAAATCCTGGAACTCCCACCCTAACAGCGCTGTGGGTATACCTACACCACAGGGGACAAAATCCTGGAACTCCCTCCCTAACAGCACTGTGGGTGTACCTACACCACAGGGACAAAATCCTGGAACTCCCTCCCTAACAGCGCTGTGGGTGTACCTACACCACAGGGACAAAATCCTGGAACTCACTCCCTAACAGCACTGTGGGTGTACCTACACCACAGGGACAAAATCCTGGAACTCCCTCCCTAACAGCGCCGTGGGTGTACCTACACCACAGGGGACAAAATCCTGGAACTCACTCCCTAACAGGGCTGTGGGTGTACCTACACCACACAGGGACAAAATCCTGGAACACCCTCCCGAACAGCACTGTGGGTGTAACTACACCACAGGAGACAAAATCCTGGAACTCCCTCCCTAACAGCACTGTGGGTGTACCTACACCACAGGGACAAAATCCTGGAACTCCCTCCCTAACAGCGCCGTGGGTGTACCTACACCTCAGGGGACAAAATCCTGGAACTCCCTCCCTAACAGTGCTGTGGGTGTACCTACACTACACAGGGGACAAAATCCTGGAACTCCCTCCCTAACAGCGCTGTGGGTGTACCTACACCACAGGGGACAAAATCCTGGAACTCACTCCCTAACAGGGCTGTGGGTGTACCTACACCACACAGGGACAAAATCCTGGAACACCCTCCCGAACAGCACTGTGGGTGTACCTACACCACAGGGGACAAAATCCTGGAACTCACTCCCTAACAGGGCTGTGGGTGTACCTACACCACACAGGGACAAAATCCTGGAACACCCTCCCGAACAGCACTGTGGGTGTAACTACACCACAGGAGACAAAATCCTGGAACACCCTCCCGAACAGCACTGTGGGTGTACCGACACCACAGGGGACAAAATCCTGGAACTCCCTCCCTAACAGCGCTGTGGGTGTACCTACACCACAGGGGACAAAATCCTGGAAATACCTCCCTAACAGCGCTGTGGGTGTACCTACACCACAGGGGACAAAATCCTGGAACAGCCTCCCTAACAGCGCCGTGGGTGTACCTACACCACAGGGGACAAAATCCTGGAACTCCCTCCCTAACAGCACTGTGGGTGTACCTACACCACAGGGACAAAATCCTGGAACTCCCTCCCTAACAGCGCCGTGGGTGTACCTACACCTCAGGGGACAAAATCCTGGAACTCCCTCCCTAACAGTGCTGTGGGTGTACCTACACTACACAGGGGACAAAATCCTGGAACTCCCTCCCTAACAGCGCTGTGGGTGTACCTACACCACAGGGGACAAAATCCTGGAACTCACTCCCTAACAGGGCTGTGGGTGTACCTACACCACACAGGGACAAAATCCTGGAACACCCTCCCGAACAGCACTGTGGGTGTAACTACACCACAGGGGACAAAATCCTGGAACACCCTCCCGAACAGCACTGTGGGTGTACCTACACCACAGGGGACAAAATCCTGGAACTCCCTCCCTAACAGCGCTGTGGGTGTACCTACACCACAGGGACAAAATCCTGGAACTCCCTCCCTAACAGCGCTGTGGGTGTACCTACACCACAGGGACAAAATCCTGGAACTCCCTCCCTAACAGCGCTGTGGGTGTACCTACACCACAGGGGACAAAATCCTGGAACTCACTCCCTAACAGCGCTGTGGGTGTACCTACACCACAGGGGACAAAATCCTGCAACTCCCTCCCTAACAGCGCTGTGGGTGTACCTACACCACAGGGGACAAAATCCTGGAACTCCCTCCCTAACAGCGCTGTGGGTGTACCTACACCACAGGGGACAAAATCCTGGAACTCCCTCCCTAATAGCGCTGTGGGTGTACCTACACCACAGGGGACAAAATCCTGGAACTCCCTCCCTAACAGCGCCGTGGGTGTACCTAAACCACAGGGGACAAAATCCTGGAACTCCCTCCCTAACAGCGCCGTGGGTGTACCTACACCACAGGGACAAAATCCTGGAACTCCCTCCCTAACAGCACTGTGGGTATACCTACACCACAGGGACAAAATCCTGGAACTCCCTCCCTAACAGCGCTGTGGGTGTACCTACACCACAGGGGACAAAATCCTGGAACTCACTCCCTAACAGCGCCGTGGGTATACCTACACCACAGGGGACAAAATCCTGGAACTCCCTCCCTAACAGCGCCATGGGTGTACCTACACCACACAGGGACAAAATCCTGGAACTCCCTCCCTAACAGCGCTGTGGGTGTACCTACAGCACACAGGGGGACAAAATCCTGGAACTCCCTCCCTAACAGCGCTGTGGGTGTACCTACACCACAGGGGACAAAATCCTGGAACTCTCCCCCTAACAGCGCCGTGGGTGTACCTACACCACAGGGACAAAATCCTGGAACTCCCTCCCTAACAGCGCTGTGGGTGTACCTACACCACAGGGGACAAAATCCTGGAACTCCCTCCCTAACAGCGCTGTGGGTGTACCTACACCACAGGAGACAAAATCCTGGAACTCCCTCCCTAACAGCGCTGTGGGTGTACCTACACCACAGGGGACAAAATCCTGGAACTCCCTCCCTAACAGCGCCGTGGGTGTACCTACACCACAGGGGACAAAATCCTGGAACTCCCTCCCTAACAGCACTGTGGGTGTACCTACACCACAGGGACAAAATCCTGGAACTCCCTCCCTAACAGCGCTGTGGGTGTACCTACACCACAGGGGACAAAATCCTGGAAATCCCTCCCTAACAGCGCTGTGGGTGTACCTACACCACAGGGACAAAATCCTGGAACTCCCTCCCTAACAGCGCTGTGGGTGTACCTACACTACACAGGGGACAAAATCCTGGAACTCCCTCCCTAACAGCGCAGTGGGTGTACCTACATCACAGGGGCAAAATCCTGGAACTCCCTCCCTAACAGCGCAGTGGGTGTACATACACCACAGGGACAAAATCCTGGAACTCCCTCCCTAACAGCGCTGTGGGTGTACCTACACCACAGGGGACAAAATCCTGGAACTCCCTCCCTAACAGCGCTGTGGGTGTACCTACACCACAGGGACAAAATCCTGGAACTCCCTCCCTAACAGCGCTGTGGGTGTACATACACCACAGGGACAAAATCCTGGAACTCCCTCCCTAACAGCGCTGTGGGTGTACCTACACCACAGGGGACAAAATCCTGGAACTCCCTCCCTAACAGCGCCGTGGGTGTACCTACACCACAGGGGACAAAATCCTGGAACTCCCTCCCTAACAGCGCTGTGGGTGTACCTACACCACAGGGGACAAAATCCTGGAACTCCCTCCCTAACAGCGCTGTGGGTGTACCTACACCACACAGGGGGACAGCAGCGGTTCAAGGAGGCACCTCCTCGAGGGGGCAATTGGGGAGGGGTAATGAACGCTGGGCAAGGCTAGTGACCACCCCCCTCCCCCAACTCCACCACCCCTCACCACATCCCCGTGGATGGACAGAGCAAACTCCGGCCGTGGGGAGTAAGAATGAAACTCAGTCCCACAGTGAGAGGCGGGGGGGTGGGGGAGAGAGAGGACCTCACTGTCCACCACCCCACCACCCCCCACCCCACACACACACACACTCTTCCTCTCTCTCACACTCACACTCTCTCTCTCTCTCTCTCTCTCTGCTCCTGCAGGTACTTCCTGGAACGGGGTGATGCAGTGGCAAAGGCAGCCAAGCAGCAGCACGTGGTGAGTCCAGCCGGAAGTCGCCCTCTGGCCTTCTGGACCCAGGCCCGCCCTTAGAAATGCGGTGCACCCCACCAGCCCACCACCACCATACCCCCCCCCAACTCTCTCTCTGTCTCTCTCTCTCCTCCCGCCTCCCAGTCTCTTTGCTGTAGGCGGTTGGGGGTGGGGTTGGTGGGGGGGTGTTGGAATTAAAGGGACATCCCTTGAGTAAGGAGTTGGAAATGGGAACAAGGAGGAGACCATTCGACCCATCTATCGGCGCGCGTCGTCTGTAAGATCAGCTGCCGCGCCCGTGGCTCCCCTCGACCCAGTCCGTGACTCCCAGCGTGGAAAGATCAGGGTCAGGGGTCCGGGAGCACCCCCCCACTCCCCCCAACCCCACTCCCCCAGGGCCCAGGTCCACGACACAAGGTCCGTCCTCAACTCCAACGCTGCAACTCCGCAGCCGACCCAACAAATCCCATTCGCCCAGCGCCCACGTACTCCCTCAGACACAGCAACCCCCGACCCGGCAGCACCTCGGTTATACACCCCTCCCTATCTGTGTCACCTCCTCCAGCCCCCCTACACCCCTCCCTATCTCTGTAACCTCCTCCAGCCCCTCTACACCCCTCCGTATCTCTGTAACCTCCTCCAGCTTCTACACTCCCTCCTTATCTCTGTAACCTCCTCCACCTCCTACATCCCTCCCTATCTCTGTAATCTCCTCCAGCCCCCTCCACCCCTCCCTTTCTCTGTAACCTCCTCCAGCCCCTCTACTCCCTCCCTATCTGCGTCACATCCTCCAGCCCCTACACCCCTCCCTATCTCTGTAAACTCCTCCAGCCCCTACACCCCTCCCTAGCTCTGTAACCTCCTCCAGCCACTACACCCCTCCCTATCTCTGTAACCTCCTCCAGCCCCACTAAACCCCTCCCTATCTCTGTAACCTCCTCCAGCCCCTACACCCCTCCCTAACTCTGTAACCTCCTCCAGCCCCTACACCCCTCCCTAACTCTGTAAACTCCTCCAGCACCTACACCCCTCCCTATCTCTGTAAACTCCTCCAGCCTCTACACCCCTCCCTATCTGTGTAACCTCCATCAGCACCTACACCCCTCCCTATCTCTGTAACCTCCTCCAGCCCCTCTACACCCCTCCGTATCTCTGTAACCTCCTCCAGCACCCTACACCCCTCCCTAACTCTGTAACCACCTCCAGCCCCTACACCCCTCCCTGTCTCGGTAAACTCCTCCAGCCTCTACACCCCTCCCTATCTCTGTAACCTCCTCCAGCACCCTACACACCTCCCTATCTCTGTAACCTCCTCCAGCCCCTACACCCCTCCCTCTCTCTGTAACCTCCTCCAGCCCCTACACCCCTCCCTTTCTCTGTAACCTCCTCCAGCCCCTACACCCCTCCCTCTCTCTGTAACCTCCTCCAGCCCCTACACCCCTCCCTATCTCTGTAACCTCCTCCAGCCCCCTACACCCCTCCCTGTCTGTGTCACCTCCTCCAGCCCCCTACACCCCTCCCTATCTCTGTAACCTCCTCCAGCACCCTACACCCCTCCCTATCTCTGTAACCTCCTCCAGCCCCTCTACACCCCTCCCTATCTGTGTCACCTCCTCCAGCCACTCTACACCCCTCCCTATCTATGTAAACTCCTCCAGCCCCTACACCCCTCCCAATCTCTGTAACCTCCTCCAGCCCCTACACCCCTCCCTATCTCTGTAACCTCCTCCACCCCCTACACCCCTCCCTATCTCTGTAACCTCCTCCAGCCCCTACACCCCTCCCTATCTCTGTAACCTACTCCAGCCCCTATACCGTCCCTATCTCTGTAACCTCCTCCAGCCCCTACACCTCTCCCTATCTCTGTAACCTCCTCCAGCACCCTACACCCCTCCCTATCTCTGTAACCTCCTCCAGCCCCTACACCCCACCCTATCTCTGTAACCTCCTACAGCCCCCTACACCCCTCCCTATCTCTGTAACCTCCTCCAGCCCGTACACCCCACCCTATCTCTGTAACCTCCTACAGCCCCCTACACCCCTCCATATCTCTGTCACCTCCTCCAGCCCCTACATCCCTCCCTATCTCTAACCTCCTCCAGCCCACTACAACCCTCCCTATCTCTGTAACCTCCTCCAGCCCACTACACCCCTCCCTATCTCTGTAACCTCCTCCAGCCCCCGCTACACCTCTCCCTATCTCTGTAACCTCCTCCAGCCCCTCTACACCCCTCCGTATCTCTGTAACCTCCTCCAGCCCCTACACCCCTCCCTATCTCTGTAAATTCCTCCAGCCCCTACACCCTCCCTATTACTGTAACCTCCTCCATCCCACTACAACGCTCCGAGATCTCTGTAACCTCATCCAACCGCTACACACCTCCCTATCTCTGTAACCTCCTCCAGCCCCGACAATCCTCCCTATCTCTGTAACCTCCTCCAGCCCCTGCAACACTCCCTATCTCTGTAACCTCCTCCAGCCCCCTACAAATCTATCTATCTCTATAACCTCCTCCAGCCCCAACACCCCTCCCTATCTCTGTAACCTCCTCCAGCCCCCTACACCCCTCCCTCTCTCTGTAACCTCCTCCAGCCCCCTACATCCCTCCCTATCTCTGTAACCTCCTCCAGCCCCTACACCCCTCCCTATCTCTGTAACCTCCTCCAGCCTCTACACCCCTCCCTATCTCTGTAACCTCCTTCAGCCCCCTACACCCCTCCCTATCTCTGTAACCTCCTCCAGCCCCTCTACACCCCTCCGTATCTCTGTAACCTCCTCCAGCCCCTACACCCCTCCCTATCTCTGTAACCACCTCCAGCCCCTACAGCCCTCCCTATCTCTGTAACCTCCTCCAGCCCCTACACACTTCCCTATCTCTGTAAACTCCTCCAGCCCCTACATCCCTCCCTATCTCTGTAACCTCCTCCAGCCCCTCTACACCCCTCCCTATCTGTGTAACCTCCTCCAGCCCCTACACCCCTCCCTATCTCTGTAACCTCCTCCAGCCCCTCTACACCCCTCCGTATCTCTGTAACCTCCTCCAGCACCCTACACCCCTCCCTATCTCTGTAACCTCCTCCAGCCCCTCTACTCCCTCACTATCTGCGTCACCTCCTCCAGCCCCTACACCCCTCCCTATCTCTGTAAACTCCTCCAGCCCCTACACCCCTCCCTAGCTCTGTAACCTCCTCCAGCCACTACACCCCTCCCTATCTCTGTAACCTCCTCCAGCCCCCCTAAACCCCTCCCTATCTCTGTAACCTCCTCCAGCCACTACACCCCTCCCTAACTCTGTAAACTCCTCCAGCACCTACACCCCTCCCTATCTCTGTAAACTCCTCCAGCCTCTACACCCCTCCCTATCTCTGTAACCTCCTCGAGCCCCTACACCCCTCCCTATCTCTGTAACCTCCTCCAGCCCCCCTAAACCCCTCCCTATCTCTGTAACCTCCTCCAGCCACTACACCACTCCCTAACTCTGTAAACTCCTCCAGCACCTACACCCCTCCCTATCTCTGTAAACTCCTCCAGCCTCTACACCCCTCCCTATCTCTGTAACCTCCTCGAGCCTCTACACCCCTCCCTATCTCTGTAACCTCCTCGAGCCCCTACACCCCTCCCTATCTGTGTAACCTCCTGCAGCACCTACACCCCTCCCTATCTCTGTAACCTCCTCCAGCCCCTCTACACCCCTCCGTATCTCTGTAACCTCCTCCAGCACCCTACACCCCTCCCTAACTCTGTAACCACCTCCAGCCCCTCTACACCCCTCCCTGTCTCTGTAAACTCCTCCAGCCCCTACACCCCTCCCTATCTCTGTAACCTCCTCCAGCACCCTACACACCTCCCTATCTCTGTAACCTCCTCCAGCCCCTACACCCCTCCCTCTCTCTGTAACCTCCTCCAGCCCCTACACCCCTCCCTTTCTCTGTAACCTCCTCCAGCCCCTACACCCCTCCCTCTCTCTGTAACCTCCTCCAGCCCCTACACCCCTCCCTATCTCTGTAACCTCCTCCAGCCCCCTACACCCCTCCCTGTCTGTGTCACCTCCTCCAGCCCCCTACACCCCTCCCTATCTCTGTAACCTCCTCCAGCACCCTACACCCCTCCCTATCTCTGTAACCTCCTCCAGCCCCTCTACACCCCTCCCTATCTGTGTCACCTCCTCCAGCCACTCTACACCCCTCCCTATCTATGTAAACTCCTCCAGCCCCTACACCCCTCCCTATCTCTGTAACCTCCTCCAGCCCCTACACCCCTCCCTATCTCTGTAACCTCCTCCACCCCCTACACCCCTCCCTATCTCTGTAACCTCCTCCAGCCCCTACACCCCTCCCTATCTCTGTAACCTACTCCAGCCCCTATACCGTCCCTATCTCTGTAACCTCCTCCAGCCCCTTCACCTCTCCCTATCTCTGTAACCTCCTCCAGCACCCTACACCCCTCCCTATCTCTGTAACCTCCTCCAGCCCCTACACCCCACCCTATCTCTGTAACCTCCTACAGCCCCCTACACCCCTCCCTATCTCTGTAACCTCCTCCAGCCCGTACACCCCACCCTATCTCTGTAACCTCCTACAGCCCCCTACACCCCTCCATATCTCTGTCACCTCCTCCAGCCCCTACATCCCTCCCTATCTCTAACCTCCTCCAGCCCACTACAACCCTCCCTATCTCTGTAACCTCCTCCAGCCCACTACACCCCTCCCTATCTCTGTAACCTCCTCCAGCCCCCGCTACACCTCTCCCTATCTCTGTAACCTCCTCCAGCCCCCCCTACACCCCTCCCTATCTCGTAACCTCCTCCAGCCTCTACACCCCTCCCTATCTCTGTAACCTCCTCCAGCCCCTACACCCCTCCCTATCTCTGTAACCTCCTCCAGCCCCTACACCCCTCCCTATCTCTGTAACCTCCTCCAGCCCCTACACCCCTCCCTATCTCTGTAAATTCCTCCAGCCCCTACACCCTCCCTATTACTGTAACCTCCTCCATCCCCCTACAACGCTCCGAGATCTCTGTAACCTCATCCAACCGCTACACACCTCCCTATCTCTGTAACCTCCTCCAGCCCCGACAATCCTCCCTATCTCTGTAACCTCCTCCAGCCCCTGCAACACTCCCTATCTCTGTAACCTCCTCCAGCCCCCTACAAATCTATCTATCTCTATAACCTCCTCCAGCCCCAACACCCCTCCCTATCTCTGTAACCTCCTCCAGACACTACACCCCTCCCTATGTCCGCAACCTCCTCCAGCTCCCGACACCCCTCCATATCTCTGTAACCTCCTCCAGCACCTACACCCCTCCCTATCTCTGTAACCTCCTCCAGCCCCTACATCCCTCCCTATCTCTGTAACTTCCTCCAGCCCCTACAACCCTCCCTATCTCTGTAACCTCCTCCAGCTCCCTACACCCATCCCTTTCTCTGTAACCTCCTCCAGCCCCCTACACCCCTCCCTATCTCTGTAACCTCCTCCAGCCCCTACACCCCTCCCTATCTCTGTAACCTCCTCCACCCCTACCACCCTCCCTATCTCTGTAACCTCCTCCAGCCCCTACACCTCTCCCTATCTCTGTAACCTCCTCCAGCCCCTACACCCCTCCCTATCTCTGTAACCTCCTCCAGCACCTACACCCCTCCCTAACTCTGTAACCTCCTCCAGCACCTACACCCCTACCTATCTCTGTAACATCCTCCGGCCCCTACACCCCTCCCTATCTCTGTAACCTCCTCCAGACTGTACACCCCTCCCTATGTCCGTAACCTCCTCCAGCTCCCGACACCCCTCCCTATCTCTGTAACTTCCTCCAGCACCTACAGCCCTCCCTATCTCTGTAACCTCCTCCAGCCCCTACACCCCTCCCTATCTCTGTAACCTCCTCCTGACCCTACACCCCTCCCTATCTCTGTAACCTCCTCCTGACCCTACACCCCTCCCTATCTCTGTAACCTCCTCCTGACCCTACACCCCTCCCTATCTCTGTAACCTCCTCCTGACCCTACACCCCTCCCTATCTCTGTAAACTCCTCCAGACTCTTAACCCCTCCCTAACTCTGTGATCAAATCCAGGCACCTACAAACCTCTCTATCTCTTCAACCTCCACTAGCCCCAACATACCTCCCTATCTATGTGACCTCATCCAGTCCCCTCCAACCCTCCATATGCCTGCAACCTGCTCCAGCCCCCTACACACCTCCCTGTCTCTGTAACCTCCTCCAGCCCCTACACCCCTCCCTGTCTCTGTAACCTCCTCCAGCCCCCTACACCCCTCCCTATCTCTGTAACCTCCTCCAGCCCGCTACACCCTCCCTATCTCTGTAACCTCCTCCAGCCCCTACACCCCTCCCTATCCCTGTAACCTCCTCCAGCCCCCTACACCCTTCCCTATCTCTGTAACTTCCTCCAGACCCTTATAACCCTCCCTATCTCTGTAACCTCCTCCAGCACCTACATCCCTCCCTATCTCTGTAACCTCCTCCAGCCCCTACACCACTCCCTATCTCTCAAACATGCCCCAGCCCATCGACACCCCTCCCTATCACTGTAACCTCCTCCAGCCCCTACACCCCTCACTATCTCTGTCACCTCCTCCAGCCCCTACACCCCTCACTATCTCTGTAACCTCCTCCAGCCCCCTACACCCCTCCCTATCTCTGTAACCTCCTCCAGCCCCTACATCCCTCCCTATCTCTGTAACCTCCTCCAGCCCCTACACCCGTCCCTATCTCTGTAACCTCCTCCAGCCCCGACACCCCTCCCTATCTCTGGAACCTGCTCCAGCCCATCAACACCCCTCCCTATCTTTGTAACCTCCTCCAGCCCCTACACCCCTCCCTATCTCTGTAACATCCTCCAGAATCTACACCCCTCCCTATGTCTGTAACCTCCTCCAGCTCCCGACACCCCTCCCTATCTCTGTAACATCCTCCAGCCCCTACACCCCTCCCTATCTCTGTAACCTCCTCCAGCCCCTACATCCCTCCCTATCTCTGTAACTTCCTCCAGCCCCTACACCCCTCCCTATCTCTGTAACCTCCTCCAGCAGCTACACCCCTCACTCTCTCTGTAACCTTCTCCTGCCCTCTACAACCCTCCCTGTCTCTGTCACCCCCTCCGGACCCCTACAACACTCCCTATCTCTGTAACATCCTCCAGCCCCTTCAACCCTCCCTATCTCTGTAACCTCCTCCATCTCCCTGCACCCCTCCCTATCTCTGTAACCTCCACCAGCCACCTACACCCCTCCCTAACTCTGTAAACTCCTCCAGCCCCCACATCCCTCCCTATCTCTGTAACCTCCTCCAAACCCTACACCCCTCCCTATCTCTGTAACCTCCTCCAGCCCCTACACCCCTCCCTATCTCTGTAACCTCCTCCAGCCCCTACACCCCTCCCTATCTCTGTAACATCCTCCAGCCCCGACAACCCTCCTTATCTCCATAACCTCCTCCAGCCCCTACACCCCTCCCTATCTCTGTAACCTCCTCCAGCCCCTACATCCCTCCCTGTCTCTGTAACCTCCTCCAGACCCTACACCCCTCCCTATCTCTGTAAACTCCTCCAGCCCCTACTCCCTACCTATCTCTGTCACCTCCTCCAGCCTCATACCCCTCCCTATCTCTGTAACCTCCTCCAGTCCCGACACCCCTCCCTATCTCTGTAACCTCCTCCAGCCCCTACACCCCTCCCCATCTCTGGAACCTCCTCCAGCCCCGACACCCCTCCCTATCTCTGTAACCTCCTCCAGCCCCATTCCCCTCCCTATCTCTGTAACCTCCTCCAGACCCGACACCCCTCCCTATCTCTGTAACCACCTCCGGCCCCCTACTCCCCTCCCAGTCTCTGTCATCCCTCCAGTCCCTACAACCCTCCCTATCTCTGTAAACTCCTCCAGCCTCTAAACCCCTCCCTAACTCTGTGATCAATTCCAGGCACCTACAACCCTCCCTATCTCTTCAACCTGCTCCAGTCCCTACACCCCTCCCTATCTCTGTAAACTCCTCCAGCCCCCTACACCCCTCCCTATCTCTGGAACCTCCTCCAGCCCCTACACCCCTCCCTATCTCTGTAACCTCCTCCAGCCCCTACACACCTCCCTGTCTCCGTAACCTCCTCCAGCCCGTACACCCCTCCCTATCTCTGTAACCTCCTCCAGCCCCTACACCCCTCCCTATCTCTGTAACCTCCTCCAGCCCCTACACCCCTCCCTATCTCTGTAACCACCTCCAGCCCCTACATCCCTCCCTGTCTCTGTAACCTCCTCCAGCTCCTACACCCCTCCCTATCTCTGTAACCTCCTCCAGCCCCTACATCCCTCCCTGTCTCCGTAACCTCCTCCAGCCCATCTACACCCCTCCCTATCTCTGTAACCTCCTCCAGCCCCTACACCCCTCCCTATCTCTGTAACATCCTCCGGCCCCTACACCCCTCCCTATCTCTGTAACCTCATCCTGCTCCTACACCCCTCCCAATCTCTGTAACCTCCTCCAGCCCCTACACCCGTCCCTAATTCTGTAACCTCCTCCATCCCCTACAACCGTCCATATCTCTGTAACCTCCTCCAGCCCCTACACCCCTCCCTATCTCTGTAACCTCCTCCAGCCCCTACACCCCTCCCTATCTCTGTAACCTCCTCCAGCCCCTGCAACACTCCTTATCTCTGTAACCTCCTCCAGACTCTACACACCTCCCTATGTCTGTAACCTCCTCCTGCTCCCGACATCCCTCCCTATCTCTGTAAACTCCTCCAGCCCCGACATCCCTCCCTATCTCTGTAACGTCCGCCAGCCCCTACAACCCTCACTCTCTCCGTAACCTTCTCCTGCCCTCTACAACCCTCCCGTTCTCCGGACCCCTACAACACTCCCTATCTCTGTAACATCCTCCAGCCCCTACAACCCTCCCTATCTCTGTAAACTCCTCCAGCCCCTACATCCCTCCCTATCTCTGTAACCTCCTCCAGCTCCGTGCACCCCTCCCTATCTCTGTAACCTCCTCCAGCCCCCTACACCCCTCCCTATCTCTGTAAACTCCTCCAGCCCATACATCCCTCCCTATCTCTGTAACCTCCTCCAGCCCCCTACACCCCTCCCTATCTCTGTAACCTCCTCCAACCCCTACACCCCTCCCTATCTCTATAACCTCCTCCAGCCCCTACACCCCTCCCTATCTCTGTAACCTCCTCCAGACCCATAACCCTCCCTATCTCTGTAACCTCCTCCAGACCCGACACCCCTCCCTATCTCTGTAACCACCTCCAGCCCCCTACTGCCCTCCCAGTCTCTGTCATCCCTCCAGTCCCTACAACCCTCCCTATCTCTGTAACCTCCACCAGACCCTACAACCCTCCCTTTCTCTGTAACCTGCTCCAGTCCCTACAACCCTCCTTATCTCTGTAAACTCCTCCAGCCTCTAAACCCCTCCCTAACTCTGTGATCAAATCCACGCACCTACAAACCTCCCTATCTCTTCAACCTCCTCCAGTCCCAACAACACTCCCTATCTCTGGAAACTCCACCAGCCCCTACATCCCTCCCTATCTATGTAACCTCCTCCAGTCCCCTCCAACCCTCCATATGTCTGCAACCTGCTCCAGCCCCCTACACACCTCCCTATCTCTGTAACTTCCTCCAGACCCTTACAACCCTCCCTCTCTTTGTTATATCCTCCAGCCCCCTACACTCCTCCCTATCTCTGTAACCTCCTCCAGTCCCTACACTCCTCCCTATCTCTGTAACCTCCTCCAGTCCCTACAACCCTCCCTATCTCTGTAACTTCCTCCAGACCCTTATAACCCTCCCTATCTCTGTAACCTCCTCCAGTCCCTACACCCCTCCCTATCTCTGTAAACTCCTCCAGTCCCTACACCCCTCCCTATCTCTGTAACCTCCTCCAGCCCCCTACACCCCTCCCTATCTCTGTAACCTCCTCCAGCCCCTACAACCCTCCCTATCTCTGTAACCTCCTCCAGCCCCCTACACCCCTCACTATCTCTGTAACCTCCTCCAGCCCCCTACACCCCTCCCTATCTCTGTAACCTCCTCCAGCCCCTACAACCCTCCCTATCTCTGTAACCTCCTCCAGCCCCCGACACCCCTCCATATCTCTGTGACCTCCTCCAGCCCACTACACCCCTCCCTGTCTCTGTAACCTCCGCCAGCCCCCTACACACCTCCCTATCTCTGTAACCTCCTCCAGCCCCTACACCCCTCCCTATCTCTGTAACCTCCACCAGACCCTACAACCCTCCCTATCTCTGTAACCTCCTCCAGCCCCTACACCCTCCCTATCTCTGTAACCTCCTCCAGCCCACTACACCCCTCCCTATCTCTGTAACCTCCACCAGACCCTACAACCCTCCCTATCTCTGTAACCTCCTCCAGCCCCTACACCCTCCCTATCTCTGTAACCTCCTCCAGCCCCTACATCCCTCCCTATCTCTGTAACCTCCTCCAGTCCCTACACCCCTCCCTATCTCTGTAACTTCCTCCAGACCCTTACAACCCTCCCTCTCTTTGTTATATCCTCCAGCCCCCTACACTCCTCCCTATCTCTGTAACCTCCTCCAGTCCCTACACTCCTCCCTATCTCTGTAACCTCCTCCAGTCCCTACACCCCTCCCTATCTCTGTAACTTCCTCCAGACCCTTATAACCCTCCCTATCTCTGTAACCTCCTCCAGTCCCTACACCCCTCCCTATCTCTGTAACCTCCTCCAGCCCCCTACACCCCTCCCTATCTCTGTAACCTCCTCCAGCCCCTACAACCCTCCCTATCTCTGTAACCTCCTCCAGCCCCCTACACCCCTCCATATCTCTGTGACCTCCTCCAGCCCACTACACCCCTCCCTAACTCTGTAACCTCCTCCAGCCCCCTACACCCCTCCATATCTCTGTGACCTCCTCCAGCCCACTACACACCTCCCTAACTCTGTAAACTCCACCAGACCCTACAACCCTCCCTATCTCTGTAACCTCCTCCAGCCCCTACACCCTCCCTATCTCTGTAATCTCCTCCAACCCCTACACCCCTCCCTATCTCTGTAACCTCCTCCAGCCCCTACAACCCTCTCTATCTCTGTAACCTCCTCCAGCCCCTACAAACCTCACTATCTCTGTAACCCTCTCCAGCCCCTAGACCCCTCCCTATCTCTGTAACATCCTCCAGCCCCCTACACCCCTCCCTATCTCTGTAACCTCCTCCAGCACCCTACACCCCTCCCTATCTCTGTAACCTCCTCCAGCCCCTACACCCCTCCCTATCTCTGTAACCTCCACCAGCCCCTACAAACATCCCTATCCCTGTAACCTCCTCCAGCCCCTACACCCCTATCTCTGTAACCTCCTCCAGCCCCTACACCCCTCCCTATCACTCTAACCTCCTCCAGCCCCCTATACCCCTCCCTGTCTCCGTAACCTCCTCCAGCCCATCTACACACCTCCCTATCTCTGTAACCTCCTCCAGCCCCTACACCCCTCCCTATCTCTGTAACCTCCTCCAGCCCCTACACCGCTCCCTATCTCTGTAACCTCCTCCAGCCCCTACACCCCTCCCTATCTCTGTAACATCCTCCGGCCCCTACACCCCTCCCTATCTCTGTAACCTCATCCAGCCCCTACACCCCTCCCTATCTCTGTAACCTCCTCCAGCCCCTACACCCCTCCCTATCTCTGTAACCTCCTCCAGCCCCTGCAACACTCCTTATCTCTGTAACCTCCTCCAGACTCCACACACCTCCCTATGTCTGTAACCTCCTCCTGCTCCCGACATCCCTCCCTATCTCTGTAAACTCCTCCAGACCCGACATCCCTCCCTATCTCTGTAACGTCCGCCAGCCCCTACAACCCTCACTCTCTCTGTAACCTTCTCCTGCCCTCTACAACCCTCCCGTTCTCTGTAACCCCCTCCGGACCCCTACAACACTCCCTATCTCTGTAACATCCTCCAGCCCCAACAACCCTCCCTATCTCTGTAAACTCCTCCAGCCCCTATATCCCTCCCTATCTCTGTAAACTCCTCCAGCCCATACATCCCTCCCTATCTCTGTAACCTCCTCCAGCCCCCTAAACCCCTCCCTATCTCTGTAACCTCCTCCAACCCCTACACCCCTCCCTATCTCTATAACCTCCTCCAGCCCCTACACCCCTCCCTATCTCTGTAACCTCCTCCAGCCCCATACCCCTCCCTATCTCTGTAACCTCCTCCAGTCCCGACACCCCTCCCTATCTCTGTAACCTCCTCCAGCCCCTACACCCCTCCCCATCTCTGGAACCTCCTCCAGCCCCGACACCCCTCCCTATCTCTGTAACCTCCTCCAGCCCCATTCCCCTCCCTATCTCTGTAACCTCCTCCAGACCCGACACCCCTCCCTATCTCTGTAACCACCTCCGGCCCCCTACTCCCCTCCCAGTCTCTGTCATCCCTCCAGTCCCTACAACCCTCCCTATCTCTGTAAACTCCTCCAGCCACTAAACCCCTCCCTAACTCTGTGATCAATTCCAGGCACCTACAACCCTCCCTATCTCTTCAACCTGCTCCAGTCCCTACACCCCTCCCTATCTCTGTAAACTCCTCCAGCCCCCTACACCCCTCCCTATCTCTGTAACCTCCTCCAGCCCCTACACCCCTCCCTATCTCTGTAACCTCCTCCAGCCCCTACACACCTCCCTGTCTCCGTAACCTCCTCCAGCCCGTACACCCCTCCCTATCTCTGTAACCTCCTCCAGCCCCTACACCCCTCCCTATCTCTGTAACATCCTCCAGCCCCTACACCCCTCCCTATCTCTGTAACCACCTCCAGCCCCTACATCCCTCCCTGTCTCTGTAACCTCCTCCAGCTCCTACACCCCTCCCTATCTCTGTAACCTCCTCCAGCCCCTACATCCCTCCCTGTCTCCGTAACCTCCTCCAGCCCATCTACACCCCTCCCTATCTCTGTAACCTCCTCCAGCCCCTACACCCCTCCCTATCTCTGTAACCTCATCCTGCCCCTACACCCCTCCCTATCTCTGTAACCTCCTCCAGCCCCTACACCCCTCCCTATTTCTGTAACCTCCTCCATCCCCTACAACCGTCCATATCTCTGTAACCTCCTCCAGCCCCTACACCCCTCCCTATCTCTGTAACCTCCTCCAGCCCCTACACCCCTCCCTATCTCTGTAACCTCCTCCAGCCCCTGCAACACTCCTTATCTCTGTAACCTCCTCCAGACTCTACACACCTCCCTATGTCTGTAACCTCCTCCTGCTCCCGACATCCCTCCCGATCTCTGTAAACTCCTCCAGCCCCGACATCCCTCCCTATCTCTGTAACGTCCGCCAGCCCCTACAACCCTCACTCTCTCTGTAACCTTCTCCTGCCCTCTACAACCCTCCCGTTCTCCGGACCCCTACAACACTCCCTATCTCTGTAACATCCTCCAGCCCCTACAACCCTCCCTATCTCTGTAAACTCCTCCAGCCCATACATCCCTCCCTATCTCTGTAACCTCCTCCAGCCCCCTACACCCCTCCCTATCTCTGTAACCTCCTCCAACCCCTACACCCCTCCCTATCTCTATAACCTCCTCCAGCCCCTACACCCCTCCCTATCTCTGTAACCTCCTCCAGACCCATAACCCTCCCTATCTCTGTAACCTCCTCCAGACCCGACACCCCTCCCTATCTCTGTAACCACCTCCAGCCCCCTACTGCCCTCCCAGTCTCTGTCATCCCTCCAGTCCCTACAACCCTCCCTATCTCTGTAAACTCCTCCAGCCTCTAAACCCCTCCCTAACTCTGTGATCAATTCCAGGCACCTACAACCCTCCCTATCTCTTCAACCTGCTCCAGTCCCTACACCCCTCCCTATCTCTGTAAACTCCTCCAGCCCCCTACACCCCTCCCCATCTCTGTAACCTCCTCCAGCCCCTACACCCCTCCCTATCTCTGTAACCTCCTCCAGCCCCTACACACCTCCCTGTCTCCGTAACCTCCTCCAGCCCGTACACCCCTCCCTATCTCTGTAACCTCCTCCAGCCCCTACACCCCTCCCTATCTCTGTAACCTCCTCCAGCCCCTACACCCCTCCCTATCTCTGTAACCACCTCCAGCCCCTACATCCCTCCCTGTCTCTGTAACCTCCTCCAGCTCCTACACCCCTCCCTATCTCTGTAACCTCCTCCAGCCCCTACATCCCTCCCTGTCTCCGTAACCTCCTCCAGCCCATCTACAACCGTCCATATCTCTGTAACCTCCTCCAGCCCCTACACCCCTCCCTATCTCTGTAACCTCCTCCAGCCCCTACACCCCTCCCTATCTCTGTAACCTCCTCCAGCCCCTGCAACACTCCTTATCTCTGTAACCTCCTCCAGACTCTACACACCTCCCTATGTCTGTAACCTCCTCCTGCTCCCGACATCCCTCCCTATCTCTGTAAACTCCTCCAGCCCCGACATCCCTCCCTATCTCTGTAACGTCCGCCAGCCCCTACAACCCTCACTCTCTCTGTAACCTTCTCCTGCCCTCTACAACCCTCCCGTTCTCCGGACCCCTACAACACTCCCTATCTCTGTAACATCCTCCAGCCCCTACAACCCTCCCTATCTCTGTAAACTCCTCCAGCCCCTACATCCCTCCCTATCTCTGTAACCTCCTCCAGCTCCGTGCACCCCTCCCTATCTCTGTAACCTCCTCCAGCCCCCTACACCCCTCCCTATCTCTGTAAACTCCTCCAGCCCATACATCCCTCCCTATCTCTGTAACCTCCTCCAGCCCCCTACACCCCTCCCTATCTCTGTAAACTCCTCCAGCCCCTACACCCCTCCCTATCTCTGTAACCTCCTCCAGCCCCCTACACCCCTCACAATCTGGGTCACCTCCCCCAGCCCCCTACACCCCTCCCTATCTCTGTAACCTCCTCCAGCCCCCTACAACCCTCCCTATCTCTGTAACCTCCTCCAGCCCCCTACACCCCTCCCTATCTCTGTAACCTCCTCCAACCCCTACACCCCTCCATATCTCTATAACCTCCTCCAGCCCCTACACCCCTCCCTATCTCTGTAACCTCCTCCAGACCCATAACCCTCCCTATCTCTGTAACCTCCTCCAGACCCGACACCCCTCCCTATCTCTGTAACCACCTCCAGCCCCCTACTGCCCTCCCAGTCTCTGTCATCCCTCCAGTCCCTACAACCCTCCCTATCTCTGTAACCTCCACCAGACCCTACAACCCTCCCTTTCTCTGTAACCTGCTCCAGTCCCTACAACCCTCCTTATCTCTGTAAACTCCTCCAGCCTCTAAACCCCTCCCTAACTCTGTGATCAAATCCACGCACCTACAAACCTCCCTATCTCTTCAACCTCCTCCAGTCCCAACAACACTCCCTATCTCTGGAAACTCCACCAGCCCCTACATCCCTCCCTATCTATGTAACCTCCTCCAGTCCCCTCCAACCCTCCATATGTCTGCAACCTGCTCCAGCCCCCTACACACCTCCCTATCTCTGTAACTTCCTCCAGACCCTTACAACCCTCCCTCTCTTTGTTATATCCTCCAGCCCCCTACACTCCTCCCTATCTCTGTAACCTCCTCCAGTCCCTACACTCCTCCCTATCTCTGTAACCTCCTCCAGTCCATACACCCCTCCCTATCTCTGTAACTTCCTCCAGACCCTTATAACCCTCCCTATCTCTGTAACCTCCTCCAGTCCCTACACCCCTCCCTATCTCTGTAACCTCTTCCAGTCCCTACACCCCTCCCTATCTCTGTAACCTCCTCCAGCCCCCTACACCCCTCCCTATCTCTGTAACCTCCTCCAGCCCCTACAACCCTCCCTATCTCTGTAACCTCCTCCAGCCCCCTACACCCCTCACTATCTCTGTAACCTCCTCCAGCCCCCTACACCCCTCCCTATCTCTGTAACCTCCTCCAGCCCCTACAACCCTCCCTATCTCTGTAACCTCCTCCAGCCCCCTACACCCCTCCATATCTCTGTGACCTCCTCCAGCCCACTACACCCCTCCCTGTCTCTGTAACCTCCGCCAGCCCCCTACACACCTCCCTATCTCTGTAACCTCCTCCAGCCCCTACACCCCTCCCTATCTCTGTAACCTCCACCAGACCCTACAACCCTCCCTATCTCTGTAACCCTCTCCAGCCCCTACACCCTCCCTATCTCTGTAACCTCCTCCAGCCCACTACACCCCTCCCTATCTCTGTAACCTCCACCAGACCCTACAACCCTCCCTATCTCTGTAACCTCCTCCAGCCCCTACACCCTCCCTATCTCTGTAACCTCCTCCAGCCCCTACATCCCTCCCTATCTCTGTAACCTCCTCCAGTCCCTACACCCCTTCCTATCTCTGTAACTTCCTCCAGACCCTTACAACCCTCCCTCTCTTTGTTATATCCTCCAGCCCCCTACACTCCTCGCTATCTCTGTAACCTCCTCCAGTCCCTACACTCCTCCCTATCTCTGTAACCTCCTCCAGTCCCTACACCCCTCCCTATCTCTGTAACTTCCTCCAGACCCTTATAACCCTCCCTATCTCTGTAACCTCCTCCAGTCCCTACACCCCTCCCTATCTCTGTAACCTCCTCCAGCCCCCTACACCCCTCCCTATCTCTGTAACCTCCTCCAGCCCCTACAACCCTCCCTATCTCTGTAACCTCCTCCAGCCCCCTACACCCCTCCATATCTCTATGACCTCCTCCAGCCCACTACACCCCTCCCTAACTCTGTAACCTCCCCCAGCCCCCTACACCCCTCCATATCTCTGTGACCTCCTTCAGCCCACTACACCCCTCCCTAACTCTGTAACCTCCACCAGACCCTACAACCCTCCCTATCTCTGTAACCTCCTCCAGCCCCTACACCCTCCCTATCTCTGTAATCTCCTCCAACCCCTACACCCCTCCCTATCTCTGTAACCTCCTCCAGCCCCTACACCCCTCTCTATCTCTGTAACCTCCTCCAGCCCCTACAAACCTCACTATCTCTGTAACTCTCTCCAGGCCCAAGACCCCTCCCTATCTCTGTAACATTCTCCAGCCCCCTACACCCCTCCCTATCTCTGTAACCTCCTCCTGCAACCTACACCCCTCCCTATCTCTGTAACCTCCTCCAGCCCCTACACCCCTCCCTATCTCTGTAACCTCCACCAGCCCCTACAAACATCCCTATCCCTGTAACCTCCTCCAGCCCCTACACCCCTATCTCCGTAACCTCCTCCAGCCCCTACACCCCTCCCTATCACTCTAACCTCCTCCAGCCCCCTATACCCCTCCCTGTCTCCGTAACCTCCTCCAGCCCATCTACACACCTCCCTATCTCTGTAACCTCCTCCAGCCCCTACACCCCTCCCTATCTCTGTAACCTCCTCCAGCCCCTACACCCCTCCCTATCTCTGTAACATCCTCCGGCCCCTACACCCCTCCCTATCTCTGTAACCTCATCCAGCCCCTACACCCCTCCCTATCTCTGTAACCTCCTCCAGCCCCTACACCCCTCCCTATCTCTGTAACATCCTCCAGCCCCTGCAACACTCCTTATCTCTGTAACCTCCTCCAGACTCCACACACCTCCCTATGTCTGTAACCTCCTCCTGCTCCCGACATCCCTCCCTATCTCTGTAAACTCCTCCAGCCCCGACATCCCTCCCTATCTCTGTAACCTCCTCCAGCCCCTACAACCCTCCCTATCTCTGTAACCTCCTCCAGCCCCCTACACCCCTCACTATCTCTGTAACCTCCTCCAGCCCCCGACACCCCTCCCTATCTCTGTAACCTCCTCCAGCTCTACAACCCTCCCTATCTCTGTAACCTCCTCCAGCCCCCTACACCCCTCCATATCTCTGTGACCTCCTCCAGCCCACTACACCCCTCCCTGTCTCTGTAACCTCCGCCAGCCCCCTACACACCTCCCTATCTCTGTAACCTCCTCCAGCCCCTACACCCCTCCCTATCTCTGTAACCTCCACCAGACCCTACAACCCTCCCTATCTCTGTAACCCTCTCCAGCCCCTACACCCTCCCTATCTCTGTAACCTCCTCCAGCCCACTACACCCCTCCCTATCTCTGTAACCTCCACCAGACCCTACAACCCTCCCTATCTCTGTAACCTCCTCCAGCCCCTACACCCTCCCTATCTCTGTAACCTCCTCCAGCCCCTACATCCCTCCCTATCTCTGTAACCTCCTCCAGTCCCTACACCCCTTCCTATCTCTGTAACTTCCTCCAGACCCTTACAACCCTCCCTCTCTTTGTTATATCCTCCAGCCCCCTACACTCCTCCCTATCTCTGTAACCTCCTCCAGTCCCTACACTCCTCCCTATCTCTGTAACCTCCTCCAGTCCCTACACCCCTCCCTATCTCTGTAACTTCCTCCAGACCCTTATAACCCTCCCTATCTCTGTAACCTCCTCCAGTCCCTACACCCCTCCCTATCTCTGTAACCTCCTCCAGCCCCCTACACCCCTCCCTATCTCTGTAACCTCCTCCAGCCCCTACAACCCTCCCTATCTCTGTAACCTCCTCCAGCCCCCTACACCCCTCCATATCTCTGTGACCTCCTCCAGCCCACTACACCCCTCCCTAACTCTGTAACCTCCCCCAGCCCCCTACACCCCTCCATATCTCTGTGACCTCCTCCAGCCCACTACACCCCTCCCTAACTCTGTAACCTCCACCAGACCCTACAACCCTCCCTATCTCTGTAACCTCCTCCAGCCCCTACAACCTCCCTATCTCTGTAATCTCCTCCAACCCCTACACCCCTCCCTATCTCTGTAACCTCCTCCAGCCCCTACACCCCTCTCTATCTCTGTAACCTCCTCCAGCCCCTACAAACCTCACTATCTCTGTAACCCTCTCCAGCCCCTAGACCCCTCCCTATCTCTGTAACATCCTCCAGCCCCCTACACCCCTCCCTATCTCTGTAACCTCCTCCAGCACCCTACACCCCTCCCTATCTCTGTAACCTCCTCCAGCCCCTACACCCCTCCCTATCTCTGTAACCTCCACCAGCCCCTACAAACATCCCTATCCCTGTAACCTCCTCCAGCCCCTACACCCCTATCTCTGTAACCTCCTCCAGCCCCTACACCCCTCCCTATCACTCTAACCTCCTCCAGCCCCCTATACCCCTCCCTGTCTCCGTAACCTCCTCCAGCCCATCTACACACCTCCCTATCTCTGTAACCTCCTCCAGCCCCTACACCCCTCCCTATCTCTGTAACCTCCTCCAGCCCCTACACCGCTCCCTATCTCTGTAACCTCCTCCAGCCCCTACACCCCTCCCTATCTCTGTAACATCCTCCGGCCCCTACACCCCTCCCTATCTCTGTAACCTCATCCAGCCCCTACACCCCTCCCTATCTCTGTAACCTCCTCCAGCCCCTACACCCCTCCCTATCTCTGTAACCTCCTCCAGCCCCTGCAACACTCCTTATCTCTGTAACCTCCTCCCGACTCCACACACCTCCCTATGTCTGTAACCTCCTCCTGCTCCCGACATCCCTCCCTATCTCTGTAAACTCCTCCAGCCCCGACATCCCTCCCTATCTCTGTAACGTCCGCCAGCCCCTACAACCCTCACTCTCTCTGTAACCTTCTCCTGCCCTCTACAACCCTCCCGTTCTCTGTAACCCCCTCCGGACCCCTACAACACTCCCTATCTCTGTAACATCCTCCAGCCCCAACAACCCTCCCTATCTCTGTAAACTCCTCCAGCCCCTACATCCCTCCCTATCTCTGTAACCTCCTCCAGCTCCGTGCACCCCTCCCTATCTCTGTAACCTCCTCAAGCCCCCTACACCCATCCCTATCTCGGTAAACTCCTCCAGCCCATACATCCCTCCCTATCTCTGTAACCTCCTCCAGCCCCCTACACCCCTCCCTATCTCTGTAAACTCCTCCAACCCCTACACCCCTCCCTATCTCTATAACCTCCTCCAGCCCCTACACCCCTCCCTATCTCTGTAACCACCTCCAGCCCCATACCCCTCCCTATCTCTGTAACCTCCTCCAGTCCCGACACCCCTCCCTATCTCTGTAACCTCCTCCAGCCCCTACACCCCTCCCCATCTCTGGAACCTCCTCCAGCCCCGACACCCCTCCCTATCTCTGTAACCTCCTCCAGCCCCATTCCCCTCCCTATCTCTGTAACCTCCTCCAGACCCGACACCCCTCCCTATCTCTGTAACCACCTCCGGCCCCCTACTCCCCTCCCAGTCTCTGTCATCCCTCCAGTCCCTACAACCCTCCCTATCTCTGTAAACTCCTCCAGCCACTAAACCCCTCCCTAACTCTGTGATCAATTCCAGGCACCTACAACCCTCCCTATCTCTTCAACCTGCTCCAGTCCCTACACCCCTCCCTATCTCTGTAAACTCCTCCAGCCCCCTACACCCCTCCCTATCTCTGTAACCTCCACCAGCCCCTACACCCCTCCCTATCTCTGTAACCTCCTCCAGCCCCTACACACCTCCCTGTCTCCGTAACCTCCTCCAGCCCGTACACCCCTCCCTATCTCTGTAACCTCCTCCAGCCCCTACACCCCTCCCTATCTCTGTAACATCCTCCAGCCCCTACACCCCTCCCTATCTCTGTAACCACCTCCAGCCCCTACATCCCTCCCTGTCTCTGTAACCTCCTCCAGCTCCTACACCCCTCCCTATCTCTGTAACCTCCTCCAGCCCCTACATCCCTCCCTGTCTCCGTAACCTCCTCCAGCCCATCTACACCCCTCCCTATCTCTGTAACCTCCTCCAGCCCCTACACCCCTCCCTATCTCTGTAACATCCTCCGGCCCCTACACCCCTCCCTATCTCTGTAACCTCATCCTGCCCCTACACCCCTCCCTATCTCTGTAACCTCCTCCAGCCCCTACACCCCTCCCTATTTCTGTAACCTCCTCCATCCCCTACAACCGTCCATATCTCTGTAACCTCCTCCAGCCCCTACACCCCTCCCTATCTCTGTAACCTCCTCCAGCCCCTACACCCCTCCCTATCTCTGTAACCTCCTCCAGCCCCTGCAACACTCCTTATCTCTGTAACCTCCTCCAGACTCTACACACCTCCCTATGTCTGTAACCTCCTCCTGCTCCCGACATCCCTCCCGATCTCTGTAAACTCCTCCAGCCCCGACATCCCTCCCTATCTCTGTAACGTCCGCCAGCCCCTACAACCCTCACTCTCTCTGTAACCTTCTCCTGCCCTCTACAACCCTCCCGTTCTCCGGACCCCTACAACACTCCCTATCTCTGTAACATCCTCCAGCCCCTACAACCCTCCCTATCTCTGTAAACTCCTCCAGCCCATACATCCCTCCCTATCTCTGTAACCTCCTCCAGCCCCCTACACCCCTCCCTATCTCTGTAACCTCCTCCAACCCCTACACCCCTCCCTATCTCTATAACCTCCTCCAGCCCCTACACCCCTCCCTATCTCTGTAACCTCCTCCAGACCCATAACCCTCCCTATCTCTGTAACCTCCTCCAGACCCGACACCCCTCCCTATCTCTGTAACCACCTCCAGCCCCCTACTGCCCTCCCAGTCTCTGTCATCCCTCCAGTCCCTACAACCCTCCCTATCTCTGTAAACTCCTCCAGCCTCTAAACCCCTCCCTAACTCTGTGATCAATTCCAGGCACCTACAACCCTCCCTATCTCTTCAACCTGCTCCAGTCCCTACACCCCTCCCTATCTCTGTAAACTCCTCCAGCCCCCTACACCCCTCCCCATCTCTGTAACCTCCTCCAGCCCCTACACCCCTCCCTATCTCTGTAACCTCCTCCAGCCCCTACACACCTCCCTGTCTCCGTAACCTCCTCCAGCCCGTACACCCCTCCCTATCTCTGTAACCTCCTCCAGCCCCTACACCCCTCCCTATCTCTGTAACCTCCTCCAGCCCCTACACCCCTCCCTATCTCTGTAACCACCTCCAGCCCCTACATCCCTCCCTGTCTCTGTAACCTCCTCCAGCTCCTACACCCCTCCCTATCTCTGTAACCTCCTCCAGCCCCTACATCCCTCCCTGTCTCCGTAACCTCCTCCAGCCCATCTACAACCGTCCATATCTCTGTAACCTCCTCCAGCCCCTACACCCCTCCCTATCTCTGTAACCTCCTCCAGCCCCTACACCCCTCCCTATCTCTGTAACCTCCTCCAGCCCCTGCAACACTCCTTATCTCTGTAACCTCCTCCAGACTCTACACACCTCCCTATGTCTGTAACCTCCTCCTGCTCCCGACATCCCTCCCTATCTCTGTAAACTCCTCCAGCCCCGACATCCCTCCCTATCTCTGTAACGTCCGCCAGCCCCTACAACCCTCACTCTCTCTGTAACCTTCTCCTGCCCTCTACAACCCTCCCGTTCTCCGGACCCCTACAACACTCCCTATCTCTGTAACATCCTCCAGCCCCTACAACCCTCCCTATCTCTGTAAACTCCTCCAGCCCCTACATCCCTCCCTATCTCTGTAACCTCCTCCAGCTCCGTGCACCCCTCCCTATCTCTGTAACCTCCTCCAGCCCCCTACACCCCTCCCTATCTCTGTAAACTCCTCCAGCCCATACATCCCTCCCTATCTCTGTAACCTCCTCCAGCCCCCTACACCCCTCCCTATCTCTGTAAACTCCTCCAGCCCCTACACCCCTCCCTATCTCTGTAACCTCCTCCAGCCCCCTACACCCCTCCCTATCTCTGTAACCTCCTCCAGCCCCCTACAACCCTCCCTATCTCTGTAACCTCCTCCAGCCCCTACACCCCTCCCTATCTCTGTAACCTCCTCCAACCCCTACACCCCTCCATATCTCTATAACCTCCTCCAGCCCCTACACCCCTCCCTATCTCTGTAACCTCCTCCAGACCCATAACCCTCCCTATCTCTGTAACCTCCTCCAGACCCGACACCCCTCCCTATCTCTGTAACCACCTCCAGCCCCCTACTGCCCTCCCAGTCTCTGTCATCCCTCCAGTCCCTACAACCCTCCCTATCTCTGTAACCTCCACCAGACCCTACAACCCTCCCTTTCTCTGTAACCTGCTCCAGTCCCTACAACCCTCCTTATCTCTGTAAACTCCACCAGCCTCTAAACCCCTCCCTAACTCTGTGATCAAATCCACGCACCTACAAACCTCCCTATCTCTTCAACCTCCTCCAGTCCCAACAACACTCCCTATCTCTGGAAACTCCACCAGCCCCTACATCCCTCCCTATCTATGTAACCTCCTCCAGTCCCCTCCAACCCTCCATATGTCTGCAACCTGCTCCAGCCCCCTACACACCTCCCAATCTCTGTAACTTCCTCCAGACCCTTACAACCCTCCCTCTCTTTGTTATATCCTCCAGCCCCCTACACTCCTCCCTATCTCTGTAACCTCCTCCAGTCCCTACACTCCTCCCTATCTCTGTAACCTCCTCCAGTCCCTACACCCCTCCCTATCTCTGTAACTTCCTCCAGACCCTTATAACCCTCCCTATCTCTGTAACCTCCTCCAGTCCCTAAACCCCTCCCTATCTCTGTAACCTCTTCCAGTCCCTACACCCCTCCCTATCTCTGTAACCTCCTCCAGCCCCCTACACCCCTCCCTATCTCTGTAACCTCCTCCAGCCCCTACAACCCTCCCTATCTCTGTAACCTCCTCCAGCCCCCTACACCCCTCACTATCTCTGTAACCTCCTCCAGCCCCCTACACCCCTCCCTATCTCTGTAACCTCCTCCAGCCCCTACAACCCTCCCTATCTCTGTAACCTCCTCCAGCCCCCTACACCCCTCCATATCTCTGTGACCTCCTCCAGCCCACTACACCCCTCCCTGTCTCTGTAACCTCCGCCAGCCCCCTACACACCTCCCTATCTCTGTAACCTCCTCCAGCCCCTACACCCCTCCCTATCTCTGTAACCTCCACCAGACCCTACAACCCTCCCTATCTCTGTAACCCTCTCCAGCCCCTACACCCTCCCTATCTCTGTAACCTCCTCCAGCCCACTACACCCCTCCCTATCTCTGTAACATCCACCAGACCCTACAACCCTCCCTATCTCTGTAACCTCCTCCAGCCCCTACACCCTCCCTATCTCTGTAACCTCCTCCAGTCCCTACACCCCTTCCTATCTCTGTAACTTCCTCCAGACCCTTACAACCCTCCCTCTCTTTGTTATATCCTCCAGCCCCCTACACTCCTCCCTATCTCTGTAACCTCCTCCAGTCCCTACACTCCTCCCTATCTCTGTAACCTCCTCCAGTCCCTACACCCCTCCCTATCTCTGTAACTTCCTCCAGACCCTTATAACCCTCCCTATCTCTGTAACCTCCTCCAGTCCCTACACCCCTCCCTATCTCTGTAACCTCCTCCAGCCCCCTACACCCCTCCCTATCTCTGTAACCTCCTCCAGCCCCTACAACCCTCCCTATCTCTGTAACCTCCTCCAGCCCCCTACACCCCTCCATATCTCTGTGACCTCCTCCAGCCCACTACACCCCTCCCTAACTCTGTAACCTCCCCCAGCCCCCTACACCCCTCCATATCTCTGTGACCTCCTCCAGCCCACTACACCCCTCCCTAACTCTGTAACCTCCACCAGACCCTACAACCCTCCCTATCTCTGTAACCTCCTCCAGCCCCTACACCCTCCCTATCTCTGTAATCTCCTCCAACCCCTACACCCCTCCCTATCTCTGTAACCTCCTCCAGCCCCTACACCCCTCTCTATCTCTGTAACCTCCTCCAGCCCCTACAAACCTCACTATCTCTGTAACTCTCTCCAGGCCCTAGACCCCTCCCTATCTCTGTAACATTCTCCAGCCCCCTACACCCCTCCCTATCTCTGTAACCTCCTCCAGCAACCTACACCCCTCCCTATCTCTGTAACCTCCTCCAGCCCCTACACCCCTCCCTATCTCTGTAACCTCCACCAGCCCCTACAAACATCCCTATCCCTGTAACCTCCTCCAGCCCCTACACCCCTATCTCCGTAACCTCCTCCAGCCCCTACACCCCTCCCTATCACTCTAACCTCCTCCAGCCCCCTATACCCCTCCCTGTCTCCGTAACCTCCTCCAGGCCATCTACACACCTCCCTATCTCTGTAACCTCCTCCAGCCCCTACACCCCTCCCTATCTCTGTAACCTCCTCCAGCACCTACACCCCTCCCTATCTCTGTAACATCCTCCGGCCCCTACACCCCTCCCTATCTCTGTAACCTCATCCAGCCCCTACACCCCTCCCTATCTCTGTAACCTCCTCCAGCCCCTACACCCCTCCCTATCTCTGTAACATCCTCCAGCCCCTGCAACACTCCTTATCTCTGTAACCTCCTCCAGACTCCACACACCTCCCTATGTCTGTAACCTCCTCCTGCTCCCGACATCCCTCCCTATCTCTGTAAACTCCTCCAGCCCCGACATCCCTCCCTATCTCTGTAACCTCCTCCAGCCCCTACAACCCTCCCTATCTCTGTAACCTCCTCCAGCCCCCTACACCCCTCACTATCTCTGTAACCTCCTCCAGCCCCCTACACCCCTCCCTATCTCTGTAACCTCCTCCAGCCCCTACAACCCTCCCTATCTCTGTAACCTCCTCCAGCCCCCTACACCCCTCCATATCTCTGTGACCTCCTCCAGCCCACTACACCCCTCCCTGTCTCTGTAACCTCCGCCAGCCCCCTACACACCTCCCTATCTCTGTAACCTCCTCCAGCCCCTACACCCCTCCCTATCTCTGTAACCTCCACCAGACCCTACAACCCTCCCTATCTCTGTAACCCTCTCCAGCCCCTACACCCTCCCTATCTCTGTAACCTCCTCCAGCCCACTACACCCCTCCCTATCTCTGTAACCTCCACCAGACCCTACAACCCTCCCTATCTCTGTAACCTCCTCCAGCCCCTACACCCTCCCTATCTCTGTAACCTCCTCCAGCCCCTACATCCCTCCCTATCTCTGTAACCTCCTCCAGTCCCTACACCCCTTCCTATCTCTGTAACTTCCTCCAGACCCTTACAACCCTCCCTCTCTTTGTTATATCCTCCAGCCCCCTACACTCCTCCCTGTCTCTGTAACCTCCTCCAGTCCCTACACTCCTCCCTATCTCTGTAACCTCCTCCAGTCCCTACACCCCTCCCTATCTCTGTAACTTCCTCCAGACCCTTATAACCCTCCCTATCTCTGTAACCTCCTCCAGTCCCTACACCCCTCCCTATCTCTGTAACCTCCTCCAGCCCCCTACACCCCTCCCTATCTCTGTAACCTCCTCCAGCCCCTACAACCCTCCCTATCTCTGTAACCTCCTCCAGCCCCCTACACCCCTCCATATCTCTGTGACCTCCTCCAGCCCACTACACCCCTCCCTAACTCTGTAACCTCCCCCAGCCCCCTACACCCCTCCATATCTCTGTGACCTCCTCCAGCCCACTACACCCCTCCCTAACTCTGTAACCTCCACCAGACCCTACAACCCTCCCTATCTGTGTAACCTCCTCCAGCCCCTACACCCTCCCTATCTCTGTAATCTCCTCCAACCCCTACACCCCTCTCTATCTCTGTAACCTCCTCCAGTTCCTACAAACCTCACTATCTCTGTAACTCTCTCCAGGCCCTAGACCCCTCCCTATCTCTGTAACATTCTCCAGCCCCCTACACCCCTCCCTATCTCTGTAACCTCCTCCAGCAACCTACACCCCTCCCTATCTCTGTAACCTCCTCCAGCCCCTACACCCCTCCCTATCTCTGTAACCTCCACCAGCCCCTACAAACATCCCTATCCCTGTAACCTCCTCCAGCCCCTACACCCCTATCTCCGTAACCTCCTCCAGCCCCTACACCCCTCCCTATCACTCTAACCTCCTCCAGCCCCCTATACCCCTCCCTGTCTCGGTAACCTCCTCCAGCCCATCTACACACCTCCCTATCTCTGTAACCTCCTCCAGCCCCTACACCCCTCCCTATCTCTGTAACCTCCTCCAGCCCCTACACCCCTCCCTATCTCTGTAACATCCTCCGGCCCCTACACCCCTCCCTATCTCTGTAACCTCATCCAGCCCCTACACCCCTCCCTATCTCTGTAACCTCCTCCAGCCCCTACACCCCTCCCTATCTCTGTAACCTCCTCCAGCCCCTGCAACACTCCTTATCTCTGTAACCTCCTCCAGACTCCACACACCTCCCTATGTCTGTAACCTCCTCCAGCCCCCTACACCCCTCACTATCTCTGTAACCTCCTCCAGCCCCCTACACCCCTCCCTATCTCTGTAACCTCCTCCAGCCCCTACAACCCTCCCTATCTCTGTAACCTCCTCCAGCCCCCTACACCCCTCCATATCTCTGTGACCTCCTCCAGCCCACTACACCCCTCCCTGTCTCTGTAACCTCCGCCAGCCCCCTACACACCTCCCTATCTCTGTAACCTCCTCCAGCCCCTACACCCCTCCCTATCTCTGTAACCTCCACCAGACCCTACAACCCTCCCTATCTCTGTAACCCTCTCCAGCCCCTACACCCTCCCTATCTCTGTAACCTCCTCCAGCCCACTACACCCCTCCCTATCTCTGTAACCTCCACCAGACCCTACAACCCTCCCTATCTCTGTAACCTCCTCCAGCCCCTACACCCTCCCTATCTCTGTAACCTCCTCCAGCCCCTACATCCCTCCCTATCTCTGTAACCTCCTCCAGTCCCTACACCCCTTCCTATCTCTGTAACTTCCTCCAGACCCTTACAACCCTCCCTCTCTTTGTTATATCCTCCAGCCCCCTACACTCCTCCCTATCTCTGTAACCTCCTCCAGTCCCTACACTCCTCCCTATCTCTGTAACCTCCTCCAGTCCCTACACCCCTCCCTATCTCTGTAACTTCCTCCAGACCCTTATAACCCTCCCTATCTCTGTAACCTCCTCCAGTCCCTACACCCCTCCCTATCTCTGTAACCTCCTCCAGCCCCCTACACCCCTCCCTATCTCTGTAACCTCCTCCAGCCCCTACAACCCTCCCTATCTCTGTAACCTCCTCCAGCCCCCTACACCCCTCCATATCTCTGTGACCTCCTCCAGCCCACTACACCCCTCCCTAACTCTGTAACCTCCCCCAGCCCCCTACACCCCTCCATATCTCTGTGACCTCCTCCAGCCCACTACACCCCTCCCTAACTCTGTAACCTCCACCAGACCCTACAACCCTCCCTATCTCTGTAACCTCCTCCAGCCCCTACACCCTCCCTATCTCTGTAATCTCCTCCAACCCCTACACCCCTCCCTATCTCTGTAACCTCCTCCAGCCCCTACACCCCTCTCTATCTCTGTAACCTCCTCCAGCCCCTACAAACCTCACTATCTCTGTAACTCTCTCCAGGCCCTAGACCCCTCCCTATCTCTGTAACATTCTCCAGCCCCCTACACCCCTCCCTATCTCTGTAACCTCCTCCAGCAACCTACACCCCTCCCTATCTCTGTAAACTCCTCCAGCCCCTACACCCCTCCCTATCTCTGTAACCTCCACCAGCCCCTACAAACATCCCTATCCCTGTAACCTCCTCCAGCCCCTACACCCCTATCTCCGTAACCTCCTCCAGCCCCTACACCCCTCCCTATCACTCTAACCTCCTCCAGCCCCCTATACCCCTCCCTGTCTCCGTAACCTCCTCCAGCCCATCTACACACCTCCCTATCTCTGTAACCTCCTCCAGCCCCTACACCCCTCCCTATCTCTGTAACCTCCTCCAGCCCCTACACCCCTCCCTATCTCTGTAACATCCTCCGGCCCCTACACCCCTCCCTATCTCTGTAACCTCATCCAGCCCCTACACCCCTCCCTATCTCTGTAACCTCCTCCAGCCCCTACACCCCTCCCTATCTCTGTAACATCCTCCAGCCCCTGCAACACTCCTTATCTCTGTAACCTCCTCCAGACTCCACACACCTCCCTATGTCTGTAACCTCCTCCTGCTCCCGACATCCCTCCCTATCTCTGTAAACTCCTCCAGCCCCGACATCCCTCCCTATCTCTGTAACCTCCTCCAGCCCCTACAACCCTCCCTATCTCTGTAACCTCCTCCAGCCCCCTACACCCCTCACTATCTCTGTAACCTCCTCCAGCCCCCTACACCCCTCCCTATCTCTGTAACCTGCTCCAGCCCCTACAACCCTCCCTATCTCTGTAACCTCCTCCAGCCCCCTACCACCCTCCATATCTCTGTGACCTCCTCCAGCCCACTACACCCCTCCCTGTCTCTGTAACCTCCGCCAGCCCCCTACACACCTCCCTATCTCTGTAACCTCCTCCAGCCCCTACACCCCTCCCTATCTCTGTAACCTCCACCAGACCCTACAACCCTCCCTATCTCTGTAACCTCCTCCAGCCCACTACACCCCTCCCTATCTCTGTAACCTCCACCAGACCCTACAACCCTCCCTATCTCTGTAACCTCCTCCAGCCCCTACACCCTCCCTATCTCTGTAACCTCCTCCAGCCCCTACAGCCCTCCCTATCTCTGTAACCTCCTCCAGTCCCTACACCCCTTCCTATCTCTGTAACTTCCTCCAGACCCTTACAACCCTCCCTCTCTTTGTTATATCCTCCAGCCCCCTACACTCCTCCCTATCTCTGTAACCTCCTCCAGTCCCTACACTCCTCCCTATCTCTGTAACCTCCTCCAGTCCCTACACCCCTCCCTATCTCTGTAACTTCCTCCAGACCCTTATAACCCTCCCTATCTCTGTAACCTCCTCCAGTCCCTACACCCCTCCCTATCTCTGTAACCTCCTCCAGCCCCCTACACCCCTCCCTATCTCTGTAACCTCCTCCAGCCCCTACAACCCTCCCTATCTCTGTAACCTCCTCCAGCCCCCTACACCCCTCCATATCTCTGTGACCTCCTCCAGCCCACTACACCCCTCCCTAACTCTGTAACCTCCCCCAGCCCCCAACACCCCTCCATATCTCTGTGACCTCCTCCAGCCCACTACACCCCTCCCTAACTCTGTAACCTCCACCAGACCCTACAACCCTCCCTATCTGTGTAACCTCCTCCAGCCCCTACACCCTCCCTATCTCTGTAATCTCCTCCAACCCCTACACCCCTCTCTATCTCTGTAACCTCCTCCAGCCCCTACAAACCTCACGATCTCTGTAACTCTCTCCAGGCCCTAGACCCCTCCCTATCTCTGTAACATTCTCCAGCCCCCTACACCCCTCCCTATCTCTGTAACCTCCTCCAGCAACCTACACCCCTCCCTATCTCTGTAACCTCCTCCAGCCCCTACACCCCTCCCTATCTCTGTAACCTCCACCAGCCCCTACAAACATCCCTATCCCTGTAACCTCCTCCAGCCCCTACACCCCTATCTCCGTAACCTCCTCCAGCCCCTACACCCCTCCCTATCACTCTAACCTCCTCCAGCCCCCTATACCCCTCCCTGTCTCGGTAACCTCCTCCAGCCCATCTAAACACCTCCCTATCTCTGTAACCTCCTCCAGCCCCTACACCCCTCCCTATCTCTGTAACCTCCTCCAGCCCCTACACCCCTCCCTATCTCTGTAACATCCTCCGGCCCCTACACCCCTCCCTATCTCTGTAACCTCATCCAGCCCCTACACCCCTCCCTATCTCTGTAACCTCCTCCAGCCCCTACACCCCTCCCTATCTCTGTAACCTCCTCCAGCCCCTGCAACACTCCTTATCTCTGTAACCTCCTCCAGACTCCACACACCTCCCTATGTCTGTAACCTCCTCCAGCCCCCTACACCCCTCAATATCTCTGTAACCTCCTCCAGCCCCCTACACCCCTCCCTATCTCTGTAACCTCCTCCAGCCCCTACAACCCTCCCTATCTCTGTAACCTCCTCCAGCCCCCTACACCCCTCCATATCTCTGTGACCTCCTCCAGCCCACTACACCCCTCCCTGTCTCTGTAACCTCCGCCAGCCCCCTACACACCTCCCTATCTCTGTAACCTCCACCAGCCCCTACACCCCTCCCTATCTCTGTAACCTCCACCAGACCCTACAACCCTCCCTATCTCTGTAACCCTCTCCAGCCCCTACACCCTCCCTATCTCTGTAACCTCCTCCAGCCCACTACATCCCTCCCTATCTCTGTAACCTCCACCAGACCCTACAACCCTCCCTATCTCTGTAACCTCCTCCAGCCCCTACACCCTCCCTATCTCTGTAACCTCCTCCAGCCCCTACATCCCTCCCTATCTCTGTAACCTCCTCCAGTCCCTACACCCCTTCCTATCTCTGTAACTTCCTCCAGACCCTTACAACCCTCCCTCTCTTTGTTATATCCTCCAGCCCCCTACACTCCTCCCTATCTCTGTAACCTCCTCCAGTCCCTACACTCCTCCCTATCTCTGTAACCTCCTCCAGTCCCTACACCCCTCCATATCTCTGTAACTTCCTCCAGACCCTTATAACCCTCCCTATCTCTGTAACCTCCTCCTGTCCCTACACCCCTCCCTATCTCTGTAACCTCCTCCAGCCCCCTACACCCCTCCCTATCTCTGTAACCTCCTCCAGCCCCTACAACCCTCCCTATCTCTGTAACCTCCTCCAGCCCCCTACACCCCTCCATATCTCTGTGACCTCCTCCAGCCCACTACACCCCTCCCTAACTCTGTAACCTCCCCCAGCCCCCTACACCCCTCCATATCTCTGTGACCTCCTCCAGCCCACTACACCCCTCCCTAACTCTGTAACCTCCACCAGACCCTACAACCCTCCCTATCTCTGTAACCTCCTCCAGCCCCTACACCCTCCCTATCTCTGTAATCTCCTCCAACCCCTACACCCCTCCCTATCTCTGTAACCTCCTCAAGCCCCTACACCCCTCTCTATCTCTGTAACCTCCTCCAGCCCCTACAAACCTCACTATCTCTGTAACTATCTCCAGGCCCTAGACCCCTCCCTATCTCTGTAACATTCTCCAGCCCCCTACACCCCTCCCTATCTCTGTAACCTCCTCCAGCAACCTACACCCCTCCCTATCTCTGTAACCTCCTCCAGCCCCTACACCCCTCCCTATCTCTGTAACCTCCACCAGCCCCTACAAACATCCCTATCCCTGTAACCTCCTCCAGCCCTTCACCCCTATCTCCGTAACCTCCTCCAGCCCCTACACCCCTCCCTATCACTCTAACCTCCTCCAGCCCCCTATACCCCTCCCTGTCTCCGTAACCTCCTCCAGCCCATCTACACACCTCCCTATCTCTGTAACCTCCTCCAGCCCCTACACCCCTCCCTATCTCTGTAACCTCCTCCAGCCCCTACACCCCTCCCTATCTCTGTAACATCCTCCGGCCCCTACACCCCTCCCTATCTCTGTAACCTCATCCAGCCCCTACACCCCTCCCTATCTCTGTAACCTCCTCCAGCCCCTACACCCCTCCCTATCTCTGTAACCTCCTCCAGCCCCTGCAACACTCCTTATCTCTGTAACCTCCTCCAGACTCCACACACCTCCCTATGTCTGTAACCTCCTCCTGCTCCCGACATCCCTCCCTATCTCTGTAAACTCCTCCAGCCCCGACATCCCTCCCTATCTCTGTAACGTCCGCCAGCCCCTACAACCCTCACTCTCTCTGTAACCTTCTCCTGCCCTCTACAACCCTCCCGTTCTCTGTAACCCCCTCCGGACCCCTACAACACTCCCTATCTCTGTAACATCCTCCAGCCCCAACAACCCTCCCTATCTCTGTAAACTCCTCCAGCCCCTACATCCCTCCCTATCTCTGTAACCTCCTCCAGCTCCGTGCACCCCTCCCTATCTCTGTAACCTCCTCCAGCCCCCTACACCCCTCCCTATCTCTGTAAACTCCTCCAGCCCATACATCCCTCCCTATCTCTGTAACCTCCTCCAGCCCCCTACACCCCTCCCTATCTCTGTAACCTCCTCCAACCCCTACACCCCTCCCTATCTCTATAACCTCCTCCAGCCCCTACACCCCTCCCTATCTCTGTAACCTCCTCCAGCCCCATAACCCTCCCTATCTCTGTAACCTCCTCCAGACCCGACACCCCTCCCTATCTCTGTAACCACCTCCAGCACCCTACTGCCCTCCCAGTCTCTGTCATCCCTCCAGTCCCTACAACCCTCCCTATCTCTGTAAACTCCTCCAGCCTCTAAACCCCTCCCTAACACTGTGATCAAATCCAGGCACCTACAACCCTCCCTATCTCTGTAAACTCCTCCAGCCTCTAAACCCCTCCCTAACTCTGTGATCAAATCCAGGCACCTACAAACCTCCCTATCTCTTCAACCTCCTCCAGTCCCAACAACACTCCCTATCTCTGGAAACTCCACCAGCCCCTACATCCCTCCCTATCTATGTAACCTCCTCCAGTCCCCTCCAACCCTCCATATGTCTGCAACCTGCTCCAGCCCCCTACACACCTCCCTATCTCTGTAACCTCCTCCAGCCCCTACACCCCTCCCTATCTGTGTAACCTGCTACAGCCCCCTACACCCTCCCTATCTCTGTAACCTCCTCCAGCCCCTACACTCCTCCCTATCTCTGTAACCTCCTCCAGCCCCTACACCCCTCCCTATCTCTGTAACTTCCTCCAGACCCTTATAACCCTCCCTATCTCTGTAACCTCCTCCAGTCCCTACACCCCTCCCTATCTCTGTAACTTCCTCCAGACCCTTACAACCCTCCCTCTCTTTGTTATATCCTCCAGCCCCCTACACTCCTCCCTACCTCTGTAACCTCCTCCAGTCCCTACACTCCTCCCTATCTCTGTAACCTCCTCCAGTCCCTACACCCCTCCCTATCTCTGTAACCTCCTCCAGTCCCTACACCCCTCCCTATCTCTGTAACCTCCTCCAGTCCCTACACCCCTCCCTATCTCTGTAACCTCCTCCAGCCCCTACACCCCTCCCTATCTCTGTAACTTCCTCCAGACTCTTATAACACTCCCTATCTCTGTAACCTCCTCCAGTCCCTACACCCCTCCCTATCTCTGTAACCTCCTCCAGTCCTTACACCCCTCCCTATCTCTGTAACCTCCTCCAGCCCCCTACACCCCTCCCTATCTCTGTAACCTCCTCCAGCCCCTACAACCCTCCCTATCTCTGTAACCTCCTCCAGCGCCCTACACCCCTCCATATCTCTGTGACCTCCTCCAGCCCACTACACCCCTCCCTAACTCTGTAACCTCCTCCAGCCCCCTACACTCTCCCTATCTCTGTAATCTCCTCCAACCCCTACACCGCTCCCTATCTCTGTAACCTCCTCCAGCCCCTACACCCCTCTCTATCTCTGTAACCTCCTCCAGCCCCTACAAACCTCACTATCTCTGTAACCCTCTCCAGCCCCTAGACCCCTCCCTATCTCTGTAACATCCTCCAGCCCCCTACACCCCTCCCTATCTCTGTAACATCCTCCAGCCCCTACACCACTCCCTATCTCTCTAACCTCCTCTGGACTCTACACCCCTCCCTATCTCTGTAACCTCCTCCAGCCCGTACACCCCTCCATATCTCTGTAACCTCCTCCAGTCCCCTAAACCCCTCCCTATCTTTGTAACCTCCTCCAGCCCCCTACACCCCTCCCTATCTCTGTAACCTCCTCCAGCCCCATAACCCTCCCTATCTCTGTAACCTCCTCCAGTCCCGACACCCCTCCCTATCTCTGTAACCACCTCCAGCCCCCTAATCCCCTCCCAGTCTCTGTCATCCCTCCAGTCCCTACAACCCTCCCTATCTCTGTAAACTCCTCCAGCCTCTAAACCCCACCCTAACTCTGTAATCTAATCCAGGCACCTACAACCCTCCCTATCTCTTCAACCTCCTCCAGCCCATCTACAGCCCTCCCTATCTCTGTCACGTCCTCCAGCCCCTACACCCCTCCCTATCTCTGTAACCTCCTCCAGCCCCTACACCCCTCCCTATCTCTGTCACGTCCTCCAGCCCCTACACCCCTCCCTATCTCTGTAACATTCTCCATCCCCCTACACCCCTCCCTATCTCTGTCACGTCCTCCAGTCCCTACACCCCTCCCTATCTCTGTAACCTCCTCCAGCCCCCTACACCCCTCCCTATCTCTGTAACCTCCTCCAGCCCCTACAACCCTCCCTATCTCTGTAACCTCCTCCAGTCCCCTACACCCCTCCATATCTCTGTGACCTCCTCCAGCCCACTACACCCCTCCCAACTCTCTAACCTCCTCCAGCCCACTACACCCCTCCCTATCTCTGTAACCTCCTCCAGCCCCTACACCCCTCCCTATCTCTGTAACCTCCTCCTGCCCCCTACACCCCTCCCTATCTCTGTAACCTCCACCAGACCCTACAACCCTCCCTATCTCTGTCACCTCCTCCAGCCCCTGCACCCTCCCTATCTCGGTAATCTCCTCCAAACCCTACACCGCTCCCTATCTATGTAACCTCCTCCAGCCCCTAAAACCCTCCGTATCTCTGTAACCTCCTCGAGCCCCCTACACCCCTCCCTATCTCTGTAACCTCCTCCAGCCCCTACACCCCTCCCCATCTCTGTAACCTCCTCCAACCCCTACACCCCTCCCTATCTATGTAACCTCCTCCAGCCCCTAAAACCCTCCCTATCTCTGTAACCTCCTCCAGCCCCCTACACCCCACCATATCTCTGTGACCTCCTCCAGCCCACTACACCCCTCCCTGTCTCTGTAACCTCCTCCAGCCCCCTACACACCTCCCTATCTCTGTAACCTCCTCCAGCCCCTACACCCCTCCCTATCTCTATAACCTCCACCAGACCCTACAACCCTCTCTATCTCTGTAACCTCCTCCAGCCCCTACACCCTCCCTATCTCTGTAACCTCCTCCAGCCCACTACACCCTTCCCTATCTCTGTAACCTCCACCAGACGCTACAACCCTCCCTATCTCTCTAACCTCCTCCAGCCCCTACACCCTCCCTATCTCTGTAACCTCCTCCAGCCCCTACATCCCTCCCTATCTCTGTAACCTCCTCCAGTCCCTACACCCCTCCCTATCTCTGTAACCTCCTCCAGCCCCTACACCCCTCCCTATCTCTGTAACATCCTCCGGCCCCTACACCCCTCCCTTTCTCTGTAACCTCATCCAGCCCCTAAACCCCTCCCTATCTCTGTAACCTCCTCCAGCCCCTACAGCGCTCCCTAATTCTGTAACCTCCTCCATCCCCTACAACCGTCCATATCTCTGTAACCTTCTCCAGCCCCTACACCCCTCCCTATCTTTGTAACCTCCTCCAGCCCCCTACACCCCTCCCTATCTCTGTAACCTCCTCCAGCCCCATAACCCTCCCTATCTCTGTAACCTCCTCCAGTCCCGACACCCCTCCCTATCTCTGTAACCACCTCCAGCCCCCTAATCCCCTCCCAGTCTCTGTCATCCCTCCAGTCCCTACAACCCTCCCTATCTCTGTAAACTCCTCCAGCCTCTAAACCCCACCCTCACTCTGTAATCTAATCCAGGCACCTACAACCCTCCCTATCTCTTCAACCTCCTCCAGCCCATCTACAGCCCTCCCTATCTCTGTCACGTCCTCCAGCCCCTACACCCCTCCCTATCTCTGTAACCTCCTCCAGCCCCTACACCCCTCCCTATCTCTGTCACGTCCTCCAGCCCCTACACCCCTCCCTATCTCTGTAACATTCTCCATCCCCCTACACCCCTCCCTATCTCTGTCACGTCCTCCAGTCCCTACACCCCTCCCTATCTCTGTAACCTCCTCCAGCCCCCTACAACCCTCCCTATCTCTGTAACCTCCTCCAGCCCCTACAACCCTCCCTATCTCTGTAACCTCCTCCAGTCCCCTACACCCCTCCATATCTCTGTGACCTCCTCCAGCCCACTACACCCCTCCCAACTCTCTAACCTCCTCCAGCCCACTACACCCCTCCCTATCTCTGTAACCTCCTCCAGCCCCTACACCCCTCCCTATCTCTGTAACCTCCTCCTGCCCCCTACACCCCTCCCTATCTCTGTAACCTCCACCAGACCCTACAACCCTCCCTATCTCTGTAACCTCCTCCAGCCCCTGCACCCTCCCTATCTCGGTAATCTCCTCCAACCCCTACACCGCTCCCTATCTATGTAACCTCCTCCAGCCCCTAAAACCCTCCGTATCTCTGTAACCTCCTCGAGCCCCCTACACCCCTCCCTATCTCTGTAACCTCCTCCAGCCCCTACACCCCTCCCCATCTCTGTAACCTCCTCCAACCCCTACACCCCTCCCTATCTATGTAACCTCCTCCAGCCCCTAAAACCCTCCCTATCTCTGTAACCTCCTCCAGCCCCCTACACCCCTCCATATCTCTGTGACCTCCTCCAGCCCACTACACCCCTCCCTGTCTCTGTAACCTCCTCCAGCCCCCTACACACCTCCCTATCTCTGTAACCTCCTCCAGCCCCTACACCCCTCCCTATCTCTGTAACCTCCACCAGACCCTACAACCCTCTCTATCTCTGTAACCTCCTCCAGCCCCTACACCCTCCCTATCTCTGTAACCTCCTCCAGCCCACTACACCCTTCCCTATCTCTGTAACCTCCACCAGACGCTACAACCCTCCCTATCTCTCTAACCTCCTCCAGCCCCTACACCCTCCCTATCTCTGTAACCTCCTCCAGCCCCTACATCCCTCCCTATCTCTGTAACCTCCTCCAGTCCCTACACCCCTCCCTATCTCTGTAACCTCCTCCAGCCCCTACACCCCTCCCTATCTCTGTAACATCCTCCGGCCCCTACACCCCTCCCTTTCTCTGTAACCTCATCCAGCCCCTAAACCCCTCCCTATCTCTGTAACCTCCTCCAGCCCCTACACCGCTCCCTAATTCTGTAACCTCCTCCATCCCCTACAACCGTCCATATCTCTGTAACCTTCTCCAGCCCCTACACCCCTCCCTATCTCTGTAACCTCCTCCAGCCCCTACACCCCTCCCTATCTCTGTAACCTCCTCCAGCCCCTGCAACACTCCTTATCTCTGTAACCTCCTCCAGACTCCACACACCTCCCTATGTCTGTAACCTCCTCCTGCTCCCGACATCCCTCCCTATCTCTGTAAACTCCTCAGGCCCCGACATCCCTCCCTATCTCTGTAACGTCCGCCAGCCCCTACAACCCTCAGTCTCTCTGTAACCTTCTCCTGCCCTCTACAACCCTCCCATTCTCTGTAACACCCTCCGGACCCCTACAACACTCCCTATCTCTGTAACATCCTCCAGCCCCTACAACCCTCCCTATCTCTGTAAACTCCTCCAGCCCCTACACCCCTCCCTATCTCTGTAAACTCCTCCAGCCCATACATCCCTCCCTATCTCTGTAACCTCCTCCAGCCCCCTACACCCCTCCCTATCTCTGTAACCTCCTCCAACCCCTACACCCCTCCCTATCTCTATAACCTCCTCCAGCCCCTACACCCCTCCCTATCTCTGTAACCTCCTCCAGCCCCTAGACTCCTCCCTATCTCTGTAACTTCCTCCAGACCCTTACAACCCTCCCTCTCTTTGTTATATCCTCCAGCCCCCTACACTCCTCCCTATCTCTGTAACCTCCCCCAGTCCCTACACTCCTCCCTATCTCTGTAACATCCTCCAGTCCCTACACCCCTCCCTATCTCTGTAACCTCCTCCAGTCCCTAGACCCCTCCCTATCTCTGTAACCTCCTCCAGTCCCTGCACCCCTCCCTATCTCTGTAACCTCCTCCAGCCCCTACACCCCTCCCTATCTCTGTAACTTCCTCCAGACCCTTATAACCCTCCCTATCTCTGTAACCTCCTCCAGTCCCTACACCCCTCCCTATCTCTGTAACCTCCTCCAGTCCCTGCACCCCTCCCTATCTCTGTAACCTCCTCCAGCCCCCTACACCCCTCCCTATCTCTGTAACCTCCTCCAGCCCCTACAACCCTCCCTATCTCTGTAACCTCCTCCAGCGCCCTACACCCCTCCATATCTCTGTGACCTCCTCCAACCCCTACACCGCTCCCTATCTCTGTAACCTCCTCCAGCCCCTACACCCTCCCTATCTCTGTAACCTCCTCCAGCCCACTACACCCTTCCCTATCTCTGTAACCTCCACCAGACGCTACAACCCTCCCTATCTCTCTAACCTCCTCCAGCCCCTACACCCTCCCTATCTCTGTAACCTCCTCCAGCCCCTACATCCCTCCCTATCTCTGTAACCTCCTCCAGTCCCTACACCCCTCCCTATCTCTGTAACCTCCTCCAGCCCCTACACCCCTCCCTATCTCTGTAACATCCTCCGGCCCCTACACCGCTCCCTTTCTCTGTAACCTCATCCAGCCCCTAAACCCCTCCCTATCTCTGTAACCTCCTCCAGCCCCTACACCGCTCCCTAATTCTGTAACCTCCTCCATCCCCTACAACCGTCCATATCTCTGTAACCTTCTCCAGCCCCTACACCCCTCCCTATCTCTGTAACCTCCTCCAGCCCCTACACCCCTCCCTATCTCTGTAACCTCCTCCAGCCCCTGCAACACTCCTTATCTCTGTAACCTCCTCCAGACTCCACACACCTCCCTATGTCTGTAACCTCCTCCTGCTCCCGACATCCCTCCCTATCTCTGTAAACTCCTCAGGCCCCGACATCCCTCCCTATCTCTGTAACGTCCGCCAGCCCCTACAACCCTCAGTCTCTCTGTAACCTTCTCCTGCCCTCTACAACCCTCCCATTCTCTGTAACACCCTCCGGACCCCTACAACACTCCCTATCTCTGTAACATCCTCCAGCCCCTACAACCCTCCCTATCTCTGTAAACTCCTCCAGCCCCTACACCCCTCCCTATCTCTGTAAACTCCTCCAGCCCATACATCCCTCCCTATCTCTGTAACCTCCTCCAGCCCCCTACACCCCTCCCTATCTCTGTAACCTCCTCCAACCCCTACACCCCTCCCTATCTCTATAACCTCCTCCAGCCCCTACACCCCTCCCTATCTCTGTAACCTCCTCCAGCCCCTACACTCCTCCCTATCTCTGTAGCTTCCTCCAGACCCTTACAACCCTCCCTCTCTTTGTTATATCCTCCAGCCCCCTACACTCCTCCCTATCTCTGTAACCTCCCCCAGTCCCTACACTCCTCCCTATCTCTGTAACATCCTCCAGTCCCTACACCCCTCCCTATCTCTGTAACCTCCTCCAGTCCCTAGACCCCTCCCTATCTCTGTAACCTCCTCCAGTCCCTACACCCCTCCCTATCTCTGTAACCTCCTCCAGCCCCTACACCCCTCCCTATCTCTGTAACTTCCTCCAGACCCTTATAACCCTCCCTATCTCTGTAACCTCCTCCAGTCCCTACACCCCTCCCTATCTCTGTAACCTCCTCCAGTCCCTGCACCCCTCCCTATCTCTGTAACCTCCTCCAGCCCTCTACACCCCTCCCTATCTCTGTAACCTCCTCCAGCCCCTACAACCCTCCCTATCTCTGTAACCTCCTCCAGCGCCCTACACCCCTCCATATCTCTGTGACCTCCTCCAACCCCTACACCGCTCCCTATCTCTGTAACCTCCTCCAGCCCCTACACCCCTCTCTATCTCTGTAACCTCCTCCAGCCCCTACACCCCTCTCTATCTCTGTAACATCCTCCAGCCCCTACACCACTCCCTATCTCTCTAAACTCCTCTGGACTCTACACCCCTCCCTATCTCTGTAACCTCCTCCAGCCCGTACACCCCTCCATATCTCTGTAACCTCCTCCAGTCCCCTAAACCCCTCCCTATCTTTGTAACCTCCTCCAGCCCCCTACACCCCTCCCTATCTCTGTAACCTCCTCCATCCCCATAACCCTCCCTATCTCTGTAACCTCCTCCAGTCCCGACACCCCTCCCTATCTCTGTAACCACCTCCAGCCCCCTAATCCCCTCCCAGTCTCTGTCATCCCTCCAGTCCCTACAACCCTCCCTATCTCTGTAAACTCCTCCAGCCTCTAAACCCCACCCTAACTCTGTAATCTAATCCAGGCACATACAACCCTCCCTATCTCTTCAACCTCCTCCAGCCCATCTACAGCCCTCCCTATCTCTGTCATGTCCTCCAGCCCCTACACCCCTCCCTATCTCTGTGACCTCCACCAGCCCACTACACCCCTCCCTAACTCTCTAACCTCCTCCAGCCCACTACACCCCTCCCTATCTCTGTAACCTCCTCCAGCCCCTACACCCCTCCCTATCTCTGTAACCTCCTCCTGCCCCCTACACCCCTCCCTATCTCTGTAACCTCCACCAGACCCTACAACCCTCCCTATCTCTGTAACCTCCTCCAGCCCCTGCACCCTCCCTATCTCGGTAATCTCCTCCAACCCCTACACCGCTCCCTATCTATGTAACCTCCTCCAGCCCCTAAAACCCTCCATATCTCTGTAACCTCCTCCTGCCCCCTACACCCCTCCCTATCTCTGTAACCTCCTCCAGCCCCTACACCCCTCCCCATCTCTGTAACCTCCTCCAACCCCTACACCCCTCCCTATCTATGTAACCTCCTCCAGCGCCTAAAACTCTCCCTATCTCTGTAACCTCCTCCAGCCCCCTACACCCCTCCATATCTCTGTGACCTCCTCCAGCCCACTACACCCCTCCCTGTCTCTGTAACCTCCTCCAGCCCCCTACACACCTCCCTATCTCTGTAACCTCCTCCAGCCCCTACACCCCTCCCTATCTCTGTAACCTCCACCAGACCCTACAACCCTCCCTATCTCTGTAACCTCCTCCAGCCCCTACACCCTCCCTATCTCTGTAACCTCCTCCAGCCCACTACACCCTTCCCTATCTCTGTAACCTCCACCAGACGCTACAACCCTCCCTATCTCTGTAACCTCCTCCAGCCCCTACACCCTCCCTATCTCTGTAACCTCCTCCAGCACCTACATCCCTCCCTATCTCTGTAACCTCCTCCAGTCCCTACACCCCTCCCTATCTCTGTAACCTCCTCCAGCCCCCTACACTCCTCCCTATCTCTGTAACCTCCTCCAACCCCTACACCCCTCCCTATCTCTATAACCTCCTCCAGCCCCTACACCCCTCCCTATCTCTGTAACCTCCTCCAGCCCCTACACTCCTCCCTATCTCTGTAACTTCCTCCAGACCCTTACGACCCTCCCTCTCTTTGTTATATCCTCCAGCCCCCTACACTCCTCCCTATCTCTGTAACCTCCCCCAGTCCCTACACTCCTCCCTATCTCTGTAACCTCCTCCAGTCCCTACACCCCTCCCTATCTCTGTAACCTCCTCCAGTCCCTACACCCCTCCCTATCTCTGTAACCTCCTCCAGTCCCTACACCCCTCCCTATCTCTGTAACCTCCTCCAGCCCCTACACCCCTCCCTATCTCTGTAACTTCCTCCAGACCCTTATAACCCTCCCTATCTCTGTAACCTCCTCCAGTCCCTACACCCCTCCCTATCTCTGTAACCTCCTCCAGACCCCTACACCCCTCCCTATCTCTGTAACCTCCTCCAGCCCCTACAACCCTCCCTATCTCTGTAACCTCCTCCAGTGCCCTACACCCCTCCATATCTCTGTGACCTCCTCCAGCCCACTACACCCCTCCCTAACTCTGTAACCTCCTCCAGCCCCCTACACTCTCCCTATCTCTGTAATCTCCTCCAACCCCTACACCGATCCCTATCTCTGTAACCTCCTCCAGCCCCTACACCCCTCTCTATCTCTGTAACCTCCTCCAGTCCCTACACCCCTCTCTATCTCTGTAACGTCCTCCAGCCCCTACACCACTCCCTATCTCTCTAACCTCCTCTGGACTCTACACCCCTCCCTATCTCTGTAACCTCCTCCAGCCCGTACACCCCTCCATATCTCTGTAACCTCCTCCAGTCCCCTAAACCCCTCCCTATCTTTGTAACCTCCTCCAGCCCCCTACACCCCTCCCTATCTCTGTAACCTCCTCCAGCCCCATAACCCTCCCTATCTCTGTAACCTCCTCCTGCCCCCTACACCCCTCCCTATCTCTGTAACCTCCACCAGACCCTACAACCCTCCCTATCTCTGTAACCTCCTCCAGTCCCCTAAACCCCTCCCTATCTTTGTAACCTCCTCCAGCCCCCTACAACCCTCCCTATCTCTGTAACCTCCTCCAGTCCCGACACCCCTCCCTATCTCTGTAACTACCTCCAGCCCCCTAATCCCCTCCCAGTCTCTGTCATCCCTCCAGTCCCTACAACCCTCCCTATCTCTGTAAACTCCTCCAGCCTCTAAACCCCACCCTAACTCTGTAATCTAATCCAGGCACCTACAACCCTCCCTATCTCTTCAACCTCCTCCAGCCCATCTACACCCCTCCCTATCTCTGTCACGTCCTCCAGCCCCTACACCCCTCCCTATCTCTGGAACCTCCTCCATCCCCCTACACCCCTCCCTATCTCTGTAACCTCCTCCAGTCCCTACACCCCTCCCTATCTCTGTAACCTCCTCCAGCCCCCTACACCCCTCCCTATCTCTGTAACCTCCTCCAGCCCCTACAACCCTCCCTATCTCTGTAACCTCCTCCAGCCCCCTACACCCCTCACTATCTCTGTAACCTCCTCCAGCCCCCTACACCCCTCCCTATCTCTGTAACCTCCTCCAGCCCCTACAACCCTCCCTATCTCTGTAACTTCCTCCAGACCCTTATAACCCTCCCTATCTCTGTAACCTCCTCCAGTCCCTACACCCCTCCCTATCTCTGTAACCTCCTCCAGTCCCTACACCCCTCCCTATCTCTGTAACCTCCTCCAGACCCCTACACCCCTCCCTATCTCTGTAACCTCCTCCTGCCCCTACAACCCTCCCTATCTCTGTAACCTCCTCCAGCGCCCTACACCCCTCCATATCTCTGTGACCTCCTCCAGCCCACTACACCCCTCCCTAACTCTGTAACCTCCTCCAGCCCCCTACACTCTCCCTATCTCTGTAATCTCCTCCAACCCCTACACCGCTCCCTATCTCTGTAAACTCCTCCAGCCCCTACACCCCTCTCTATCTCTGTAACCTCCTCCAGCCCCTACACCCCTCCCTATCTCTGTAACATCCTCCAGCCCCTACACCACTCCCTATCTCTCTAACCTCCTCTGGACTCTACACCCCTCCCTATCTCTGTAACCTCCTCCAGCCCGTACACCCCTCCATATCTCTGTAACCTCCTCCAGTCCCCTAAACCCCTCCCTATCTTTGTAACCTCCTCCAGCCCCCTACACCCCTCCCTATCTCTGTAACCTCCTCCAGCCCCATAACCCTCCCTATCTCTGTAACCTCCTCCAGTCCCGACACCCCTCCCTATCTCTGTAACCACCTCCAGCCCCCTAATCCCCTCCCAGTCTCTGTCATCCCTCCAGTCCCTACAACCCTCCCTATCTCTGTAAACTCCTCCAGCCTCTAAACCCCACCCTAACTCTGTAATCTAATCCAGGCACATACAACCCTCCCTATCTCTTCAACCTCCTCCAGCCCATCAACAGCCCTCCCTATCTCTGTCATGTCCTCCAGCCCCTACACCCCTCCCTATCTCTGTGACCTCCACCAGACCACTACACCCCTCCCTAACTCTCTAACCTCCTCCAGCCCACTACACCCCTCCCTATCTCTGTAACCTCCTCCAGCCCCTACACCACTCCCTATCTCTGTAACCTCCTCCTGCCCCCTACACCCCTCCCTATCTCTGTAACCTCCACCAGACCCTACAACCCTCCCTATCTCTGTAACCTCCTCCAGCCCCTGCACCCTCCCTATCTCGGTAATCTCCTCCAACCCCAACACCGCTCCCTATCTATGTAACCTCCTCCAGCCCCTAAAACCCTCCCTATATCTGTAACCTCCTCCTGCCCCCTACACCCCTCCCTATCTCTGTAACCTCCTCCAGCCCCTACACCCCTCCCCATCTCTGTAACCTCCTCCAACCCCTAAACCCCTCCCTATCTATGTAACCTCCTCCAGCCCCTAAAACTCTCCCTACCTCTGTAACCTCCTCCAGCCCCCTACACCCCTCCATATCTCTGTGACCTCCTCCAGCCCACTACACCCCTCCCTGTCTCTGTAACCTCCTCCAGCCCCCTACACACCTCTCTATCTCTGTAACCTCCTCCAGCCCCTACAAACCTCACTATCTCTGTAACCCTCTCCAGCCCCTAGACCCCTCCCTATCTCTGTAACATCCTCCAGCCCCTACACCACTCCCTATCTCTCTAACCTCCTCTGGACTCTACACCCCTCCCTATCTCTGTAACCTCCTCCAGCCCGTACACCCCTCCATATCTCTGTAACCTCCTCCAGTCCCCTAAACCCCTCCCTATCTTTGTAACCTCCTCCAGCCCCCTACACCCCTCCCTATCTCTGTAACCTCCTCCAGCCCCTACACCCCTCCCTATCTCTGTAACCTCCTCCAGCCCCAACACCCCTCCCTATCTCTGTAACCTCCTCCAGCCCCTACACCCCTCCCTATCTCTGTAACCTCCTCCAGCCCCTACACCCCTCCCTATCTCTGTAACCTCCTCCAGCCCCTACACCCTCCCTATCTCTGTAACATCCTCCAGCCCCTACACCCCTCTCTATCTTTGTAACCTCCTCCAGCCCCTACAAACCTCACTATCTCTGTAACCCTCTCCAGCCCCTACACCCCTCCCTATCTCTGTAACATCCTCCAGCCCCCTACACCCCTCCCTATCTCTGTAACATCCTCCAGCCCCAACACCACTCCCTATCTCTCTAACCTCCTCTGGACTCTACACCCCTCCCTATCTCAGTAAACTCCTCCAGCCCCTACACCACTCCCTATCTCTGTAACCTCCTCCAGCCCCATAACCCTCCCTATCTCTGTAACCTCCTCCAGTCCCGACACCCCTCCCTATCTCTGTAACTACCTCCAGCCCCCTAATCCCCTCCCAGTCTCTGTCATCCCTCCAGTCCCTACAACCCTCCCTATCTCTGTAAACTCCTCCAGCCTCTAAACCCCACCCTAACTCTGTAATCTAATCCAGGCACCTACAACCCTCCCTATCTCTTCAACCTCCTCCAGCCCATCTACACCCCTCCCTATCTCTGTCACGTCCTCCAGCCCCTACACCCCTCCCTATCTCTGGAACCTCCTCCATCCCCCTACACCCCTCCCTATCTCTGTAACCTCCTCCAGTCCCTACACCCCTCCCTATCTCTGTAACCTCCTCCAGCCCCCTACACCCCTCCCTATCTCTGTAACCTCCTCCAGCCCCTACAACCCTCCCTATCTCTGTAACCTCCTCCAGCCCCCTACACCCCTCACTATCTCTGTAACCTCCTCCAGCCCCCTACACCCCTCCCTATCTCTGTAACCTCCTCCAGCCCCTACAACCCTCCCTATCTCTGTAACCTCCTCCAGCCCCCTACACCCCTCCATATCTCTGTGACCTCCTCCAGCCCACTACACCCCTCCCTGTCTCTGTAACCTCCGCCAGCCCCCTACACACCTCCCTATCTCTGTAACCTCCTCCAGCCCCTACACCCCTCCCTATCTCTGTAACCTCCACCAGACCCTACAACCCTCCCTATCTCTGTAACCTCCTCCAGCCCCTACACCCTCCCTATCTCTGTAAACTCCTCCAGCCCACTACACCCCTCCCTATCTCTGTAACCTCCACCAGACCCTACAACCCTCCCTATCTCTGTAACCTCCTCCAGCCCCTACACCCTCCCTATCTCTGTAACCTCCTCCAGCCCCTACATCCCTCCCTATCTCTGTAACCTCCTCCAGTCCCTACACCCCTCCCTATCTCTGTAACTTCCTCCAGACCCTTACAACCCTCCCTCTCTTTGTTATATCCTCCAGCCCCCTACACTCCTCCCTATCTCTATAACCTCCTCCAGTCCCTACACTCCTCCCTATCTCTGTAACCTCCTCCAGTCCCTACACCCCTCCCTATCTCTGTAACATCCTCCAGACCCTTATAACCCTCCCTATCTCTGTAACCTCCTCCAGTCCCTACACCCCTCCCTATCTCCGTAACCTCCTCCAGCCCCCTACACCCCTCCCTATCTCTGTAACCTACTCCAGCCCCTACAACCCTCCCTATCTCTGTAACCTCCTCCAGCCCCCTACACCCCTCCATATCTCTGTGACCTCCTCCAGCCCACTACACCCCTCCCTAACTCTGTAACCTCCTCCAGCCCCCTACACCCCTCCATATCTCTGTGACCTCCTCCAGCCCACTACACCCCTCCCTAACTCTGTAACCTCCACCAGACCCTACAACCCTCCCTATCTCTGTAACCTCCTCCAGCCCCTACACCCTCCCTATCTCTGTAATCTCCTCCAACCCCTACACCCCTCCCTATCTCTGTAACCTCCTCCAGCCCCTACACCCCTCTCTATCTCTGTAACCTCCTCCAGCCCCTACAAACCTCACTATCTCTGTAACCCTCTCCAGCCCCTAGACCCCTCCCTATCTCTGTAACATCCTCCAGCCTCCTACACCCCTCCCTATCTCTGTAACCTCCTCCAGCACCCTACACCCCTCCCTATCTCTGTAACCTCCTCCAGCCCCTACACCCCTCCCTATCTCTGTAACCTCCACCAGCCCCTACAAACATCCCTATCCCTGTAACCTCCTCCAGCCCCTACACCCCTATCTCTGTAACCTCCTCCAGCCCCTACACCCCTCCCTATCACTCTAACCTCCTCCAGCCCCCTATACCCCTCCCTGTCTCCGTAACCTCCTCACGCCCATCTACTCCCCTCCCTATCTCTGTAACCTCCTCCAGCCCCTACACCCCTCCCTATCTCTGTAACCTCCTCCAGCCCCTACACCGCTCCCTATCTCTGTAACCTCCTCCAGCCCCTACACCCCTCCCTATCTCTGTAACATCCTCCGGCCCCTACACCCCTCCCTATCTCTGTAACCTCATCCAGCCCCTACACCCCTCCCTATCTCTGTAACCTCCTCCAGCCCCTACACCCCTCCCTATCTCTGTAACCTCCTCCAGCCCCTGCAACACTCCTTATCTCTGTAACCTCCTCCAGACTCCACACACCTCCCTATGTCTGTAACCTCCTCCTGCTCCCGACATCCCTCCCTATCTCTGTAAACTCCTCCAGCACCGACATCCCTCCCTATCTCTGTAACGTCCGCCAGCCCCTACAACCCTCACTCTCTCTGTAACCTTCTCCTGCACTCTACAACCTTCCCGTTCTCTGTAACCCCCTCCGGACCCCTACAACACTCCCTATCTCTGTAACATCCTCCAGCCCCAACAACCCTCCCTATCTCTGTAAACTCCTCCAGCCCCTACATCCCACCCTATCTCTGTAACCTTCTCCAGCTCCGTGCACCCCTCCCTATCTCTGCAACCTCCTCCAGCCCCCTACACCCCTCCCTATCTCTGTAAACTCCTCCAGCCCATACATCCCTCCCTATCTCTGTAACCTCCTCCAGCCCCCTACACCCCTCCCTATCTCTGTAACCTCCTCCAACCCCTACACCCCTCCCTATCTCTATAACCTCCTCCAGCCCCTACACCCCTCCCTATCTCTGTAACCTCCTCCAGCCCCATAACCCTCCCTATCTCTGTAACCTCCTCCAGACCCGACACCCCTCCCTATCTCTGTAACCACCTCCAGCAACCTACTGCCCTCCCAGTCTCTGTCATCCCTCCAGTCCCTACAACCCTCCCTATCTCTGTAAACTCCTCCAGCCTCTAAACCCCTCCCTAACACTGTGATCAAATCCAGGCACCTACAACCCTCCCTATCTCTGTAAACTCCTCCAGCCTCTAAACCCCTCCCTAACTCTGTGATCAAATCCAGGCACCTACAAACCTCCCTATCTCTTCAACCTCCTCCAGTCCCAACAACACTCCCTATCTCTGGAAACTCCACCAGCCCCTACATCCCTCCCTATCTATGTAACCTCCTCCAGTCCCCTCCAACCCTCCATATGTCTGCAACCTGCTCCAGGCCCCTACACACCTCCCTATCTCTGTAACCTCCTCCAGCCCCTACACCCCTCCCTATCTGTGTAACCTCTTACAGCCCCCTACACCCTCCCTATCTCTGTAACCTCCTCCAGCCCCTACAATCCTCCCTATCTCTGTAACCTCCTCCAGCCCCTACACCCCTCCCTATCTCTGTAACTTCCTCCAGACCCTTATAACCCTCCCTATCTCTGTAACCTCCTCCAGTCCCTACACCCCTCCCTATCTCTGTAACTTCCTCCAGACCCTTACAACCCTCCCTCTCTTTGTTATATCCTCCAGCCCCCTAGACTCCTCCCTATCTCTGTAACCTCCTCCAGTCCCTACACTCCTCCCTATCTCTGTAACCTCCTCCAGTCCCTACACCCCTCCCTATCTCTGTAACCTCCTCCAGTCCCTACACCCCTCCCTATCTCTGTAACCTCCTCCAGCCCCTACACCCCTCCCTATCTCTGTAACTTCCTCCAGACCCTTATAACCCTCCCTATCTCTGTAACCTCCTCCAGTCCCTACACCCCTCCCTATCTCTGTAACCTCCTCCAGTCCCTACACCCCTCCCTATCTCTGTAACATCCTCCAGCCCCCTACACCCCTCCCTATCTCTGTAACCTCCTCCAGCCCCTACAACCCTCCCTATCTCTGTAACCTCCTCCAGCGCCCTACACCCCTCCATATCTCTGTGACCTCCTCCAGCCCACTACACCCCTCCCTAACTCTGTAACCTCCTCCAGCCCCCTACACTCTCCCTATCTCTGTAACCTCCTCCAACCCCTACACCGCTCCCTATCTCTGTAACCTCCTCCAGCCCCTACACCCCTCTCTATCTCTGTAAACTCCTCCAGCCCCTACAAACCTCACTATCTCTGTAACCCTCTCCAGCCCCTAGACCCCTCCCTATCTCTGTAACATCCTCCAGCCCCCTACACCCCTCCCTATCTCTGTAACATCCTCCAGCCCCTACACCACTCCCTATCTCTCTAACCTCCTCTGGACTCTACACCCCTCCCTATCTCTGTAACCTCCTCCAGTCCCCTAAACCCCTCCCTATCTTTGTAACCTCCTCCAGCCCCCTACACCCCTCCCTATCTCTGTAACCTCCTCCAGCCCCATAACCCTCCCTATCTCTGTAACCTCCTCCAGTCCCGACACCCCTCCCTATCTCTGTAACCACCTCCAGCCCCCTAATCCCCTCCCAGTCTCTGTCATCCCTCCAGTCCCTACAACCCTCCCTATCTCTGTAAACTCCTCCAGCTTCTAAACCCCACCCTAACTCTGTAATCTAATCCAGGCACCTACAACCCTCCCTATCTCTTCAACCTCCTCCAGCCCATCTACAGCCCTCCCTATCTCTGTCACGTCCTCCAGCCCCTACACCCCTCCCTATCTCTGTAACTTCCTCCAGCCCCTACACCCCTCCCTATCTCTGTCACGTCCTCCAGCCCCTACACCCCTCCCTATCTCTGTAACATTCTCCATCCCCCTACACCCCTCCCTATCTCTGTCACGTCCTCCAGTCCCTACACCCCTCCCTATCTCTGTAACCTCCTCCAGCCCCCTACACCCCTCCCTATCTCTGTAACCTCCTCCAGCCCCTACAACCCTCCCTATCTCTGTAACCTCCTCCCGCCCCTACACCCCTCCCTATCTCTGTAACCTCCCCTTGCCCCCTACACCCCTCCATATCTCTGTGACCTCCTCCAGCCCACTACACCCCTCCCTAACTCTCTAACCTCCTCCAGCCCACTACACCCCTCCCTATCTCTGTAACCTCCTCCAGCCCCTACACCCCTCCCTATCTCTGTAACCTCCTCCTGCCCCCTACACCCCTCCCTATCTCTGTAACCTCCACCAGACCCTACAACCCTCCCTATCTCTGTAACCTCCTCCAGCCCCTGCACCCTCCCTATCTCGGTAATCTCCTCCAACCCCTACACCGCTCCCTATCTATGTAACATCCTCCAGCCCCTAAAACCCTCCGTATCTCTGTAACATCCTCGAGCCCCCTACACCCCTCCCTATCTCTGTAACCTCCTCCAGCCCCTACACCCCTCCCCATCTCTGTAACCTCCTCCAACCCCTACACCCCTCCCTATCTATGTAACCTCCTCCAGCCCCTAAAACCCTCCCTATCTCTGTAACCTCCTCCAGCCCCCTACACCCCTCCATATCTCTGTGACCTCCTCCAGCCCACTACACCCTTCCCTGTCTCTGTAACCTCCTCCAGCCCCCTACACACCTCCCTATCTCTGTAACCTCCTCCAGCCCCTACACCCCTCCCTATCTCTGTAACCTCCACCAGACCCTACAACCCTCCCTATCTCTGTAACCTCCTCCAGCCCCTACACCCTCCCTATCTCTGTAACCTCCTCCAGCCCACTACACCCTTCCCTATCTCTGTAACCTCCACCAGACGCTACAACCCTCCCTATCTCTGTAACCTCCTCCAGCCCCTACACCCTCCCTATCTCTGTAACCTCCTCCAGCCCCTACATCCCTCCCTATCTCTGTAACCTCCTCCAGTCCCTACACCCCTCCCTATCTCTGTATCCTCCTCCAGCCCCTACACCCCTCCCTATCTCTGTAACATCCTCCGGCCCCTACATCCCTCCCTATCTCTGTAACCTCATCCAGCCCCTACACCCCTCCCTATCTCTGTAACCTCCTCCAGCCCCTACACCGCTCCCTAATTCTGTAACCTCCTCCATCCCCTACAACCGTCCATATCTCTGTAACCTCCTCCAGCCCCTACACCCCTCCGTATCTCTGTAACCTCCTCCAGCCCCTACACCCCTCCCTATCTCTGTAACCTCCTCCAGCCCCTGCAACACTCCTTATCTCTGTAACCTCCTCCAGACTCCACACACCTCCCTATGTCTGTAACCTCCTCCTGCTGCCGACATCCCTCCCTATCTCTGTAAACTCCTCCAGCCCCGACATCCCTCCCTATCTCTGTAACGTCTGCCAGCCCCTACAACCCTCACTCTCTCTGTAACCTTCTCCTGCCCTCTACAACCCTCCCGTTCTCTGTAACCCCTTCCGGACCCCTACAACACTCCCTATCTCTGTAACATCCTCCAGCCCCTACAACCCTCCCTATCTCTGTAAACTCCTCCAGCCCCTACACCCCTCCCTATCTCTGTAAACTCCTCCAGCCCATACATCCCTCCCTATCTCTGTAACCTCCTCCAGCCCCCTACACCCCTCCCTATCTCTGTAACCTCCTCCAACCGCTACACCCCTCCCTATCTCTATAACCTCCTCCAGCCCCTACACCCCTCCCTATCTCTGTAACCTCCTCCAGCCCCTACACTCCTCCCTATCTCTGTAACTTCCTCCAGACCCTTACAACCCTCCCTCTCTTTGTTATATCCTCCAGCCCCCTACACTCCTCCCTATCTCTGTAACCTCCTCCAGTCCCTACACTCCTCCCTATCTCTGTAACCTCCTCCAGTCCTTACACCCCTCCCTATCTCTGTAACCTCCTCCAGTCCCTACACCTTTCCCTATCTCTGTAACCTCCTCCAGTCCCTACACCCCTCCCTATCTCTGTAACCTCCTCCAGCCCCTACACCCCTCCCTATCTCTGTAACTTCCTCCTGACCCTTATAACCCTCCCTATCTCTGTAACCTCCTCCAGTCCCTACACCCCTCCCTATCTCTGTAACCTCCTCCAGTCCCTACACCCCTCCCTATCTCTGTAACCTCCTCCAGCCCCCTACACCCCTCCCTATCTCTGTAACCTCCTCCAGCCCCTACAACCCTCCCTATCTCTGTAAACTCCTCCAGCGCCCTATACCCCTCCATATCTCTGTGACCTCCTCCAGCCCACTACACCCCTCCCTAACTCTGTAACCTCCTCCAGCCCCCTACACTCTCCCTATCTCGGTAACCTCCTCCAGCCCCTACACCCCTCTCTATCTCTGTAACCTCCTCCAGCCCCTACACCCCTCTCTATCTCTGTAACATCCTCCAGCCCCTACACCACTCCCTATCTCTCTAACCTCCTCTGGACTCTACACCCCTCCCTATCTCTGTAACCTCCTCCAGCCCGTACACCCCTCCATATCTCTGCAACCTACTCCAGTCCCCTAAACCCCTCCATATCTTTGTAACCTCCTCCAGCCCCCTACACCCCTCCCTATCTCTGTAACCTCCTCCAGCCCCATAACCCTCCCTATCTCTGTAACCTCCTCCAGTCCCGACACCCCTCCCTATCTCTGTAACCACCTCCAGCCCCCTAATCCCCTCCCAGTCTCTGTCATCCCTCCAGTCCCTACAACCCTCCCTATCTCTTCAACCTCCTCCAGCCCATCTACAGCCCTCCCTATCTCTGTCACGTCCTCCAGCCCCTACACCCCTCCCTATCTCTGTAACCTCCTCCAGCCCCTACACCCCTCCCTATCTCTGTCACGTCCTCCAGCCCCTACACCCCTCCCTATCTCTGTAACATTCTCCATCCCCCTACACCCCTCCCTATCTCTGTCACGTCCTCCAGTCCCTACACCCCTCCCTATCTCTGTAACCTCCTCCAGCCCCCTACACCCCTCCCTATCTCTGTAACCTCCTCCAGCCCCTACAACCCTCCCTATCTCTGTAACCTCCTCCCGCCCCTACACCCCTCCCTATTTCTGTAACCTCCTCCAGCCCCCTACACCCCTCCATATCTCTGTGACCTCCACCAGCCCACTACACCCCTCCCTAACTCTCTAACCTCCTCCAGCCCACTACACCCCTCCCTATCTCTGTAACCTCCTCCAGCCCCTACACCCCTCCCTATCTCTGTAACCTCCTCCTGCCCCCTACACCCCTCCCTATCTCTGTAACCTCCACCAGACCCTATAACCCTCCCTATCTCTGTAACCTCCTCCAGCCCCCTACACCCCTCCCTATCTCTGTAACCTCCTCCAGCCCCTACACCCCTCCCCATCTCTGTAACCTCCTCCAACCCCTGCACCCCTCCCTATCTATGTAACCTCCTCCAGCCCCTAAAACTCTCCCTATCTCTGTAACCTCCTCCAGCCCCCTACACCCCTCCATATCTCTGTGACCTCCTCCAGCCCACTACACCCCTCCCTGTCTCTGTAACCTCCTCCAGCCCCCTACACACCTCTCTATCTCTGTAACCTCCTCCAGCCCCTACAAACCTCAGTATCTCTGTAACCCTCTCCAGACCCTAGACCCCTCCCTATCTCTGTAACATCCTCCAGCCCCTACACCACTCCCTATCTCTCTAACCTCCTCTGGACTCTACACCCCTCCCTATCTCTGTAACCTCCTCCAGCCCGTACACCCCTCCATATCTCTGTAACCTCCTCCAGTCCCCTAAACCCCTCCCTATCTTTGTAACCTCCTCCAGCCCCCTACACCCATCCCTATCTCTGTAACCTCCTCCAGCCCCTACACCCCTCCCTATCTCTGTAACCTCCTCCAGCCCCTACAACCCTCCCTATCTCTGTAACCTCCTCCAGCCCCTACACCCCTCCCTATCTCTGTAACCTCCTCCAGCCCCTACACCCCTCCCTATCTCTCTAGCCTCCTCTGGACTCTACACCCCTCCCTATCTCTGTAACCTCCTCCAGTCCCCTAAACCCCTCCCTATCTTTGTAACCTCCTCCAGCCCCCTACACCCCTCCCTATCTCTGTAACCTCCTCCAGCCCCATAACCCTCCCTATCTCTGTAACCTCCTCCAGTCCCGACACCCCTCCCTATCTCTGTAACCACCTCCAGCCCCCTTATCCCCTCCCAGTCTCTGTCATCCCTCCAGTCCCTACAACCCTCCCTATCTCTGTAAACTCCTCCAGCCTCTAAACCCCACCCTAACTCTGTAATCTAATCCAGGCACCTACAACCCTCCCTATCTCTTCAACCTCCTCCAGCCCATCTACAGCCCTCCCTATCTCTGTCACGTCCTCCAGCCCCTACACCCCTCCCTATCTCTGTAACTTCCTCCAGCCCCTACACCCCTCCCTATCTCTGTCACGTCCTCCAGCCCCTACACCCCTCCCTATCTCTGTAACATTCTCCATCCCCCTACACCCCTCCCTATCTCTGTCACGTCCTCCAGTCCCTACACCCCTCCCTATCTCTGTAACCTCCTCCAGCCCCCTACACCCCTCCCTATCTCTGTAACCTCCTCCAGCCCCTACAACCCTCCCTATCTCTGTAACCTCCTCCCGCCCCTACACCCCTCCCTATCTCTGTAACCTCCCCTTGCCCCCTACACCCCTCCATATCTCTGTGACCTCCTCCAGCCCACTACACCCCTCCCTAACTCTCTAACCTCCTCCAGCCCACTACACCCCTCCCTATCTCTGTAACCTCCTCCAGCCCCTACACCCCTCCCTATCTCTGTAACCTCCTCCTGCCCCCTACACCCCTCCCTATCTCTGTAACCTCCACCAGACCCTACAACCCTCCCTATCTCTGTAACCTCCTCCAGCCCCTGCACCCTCCCTATCTCGGTAATCTCCTCCAACCCCTACACCGCTCCCTATCTATGTAACATCCTCCAGCCCCTAAAACCCTCCGTATCTCTGTAACATCCTCGAGCCCCCTACACCCCTCCCTATCTCTGTAACCTCCTCCAGCCCCTACACCCCTCCCCATCTCTGTAACCTCCTCCAACCCCTACACCCCTCCCTATCTATGTAACCTCCTCCAGCCCCTAAAACCCTCCCTATCTCTGTAACCTCCTCCAGCCCCCTACACCCCTCCCTATCTCTGTAACCTCCTCCAGCCCCTACAACCCTCCCTATCTCTGTAACCTCCTCCCGCCCCTACACCCCTCCCTATCTCTGTAACCTCCCCTTGCCCCCTACACCCCTCCATATCTCTGTGACCTCCTCCAGCCCACTACACCCCTCCCTAACTCTCTAACCTCCTCCAGCCCACTACACCCCTCCCTATCTCTGTAACCTCCTCCAGCCCCTACACCCCTCCCTATCTCTGTAACCTCCTCCTGCCCCCTACACCCCTCCCTATCTCTGTAACCTCCACCAGACCCTACAACCCTCCCTATCTCTGTAACCTCCTCCAGCCCCTGCACCCTCCCTATCTCGGTAATCTCCTCCAACCCCTACACCGCTCCCTATCTATGTAACATCCTCCAGCCCCTAAAACCCTCCGTATCTCTGTAACATCCTCGAGCCCCCTACACCCCTCCCTATCTCTGTAACCTCCTCCAGCCCCTACACCCCTCCCCATCTCTGTAACCTCCTCCAACCCCTACACCCCTCCCTATCTATGTAACCTCCTCCAGCCCCTAAAACCCTCCCTATCTCTGTAACCTCCTCCAGCCCCCTACACCCCTCCATATCTCTGTGACCTCCTCCAGCCCACTACACCCCTCCCTGTCTCTGTAACCTCCTCCAGCCCCCTACACACCTCCCTATCTCTGTAACCTCCTCCAGCCCCTACACCCCTCCCTATCTCTGTAACCTCCACCAGACCCTACAACCCTCCCTATCTCTGTAACCTCCTCCAGCCCCTACACCCTCCCTATCTCTGTAACCTCCTCCAGCCCACTACACCCTTCCCTATCTCTGTAACCTCCACCAGACGCTACAACCCTCCCTATCTCTGTAACCTCCTCCAGCCCCTACACCCTCCCTATCTCTGTAACCTCCTCCAGCCCCTACATCCCTCCCTATCTCTGTAACCTCCTCCAGTCCCTACACCCCTCCCTATCTCTGTAACCTCCTCCAGCCCCTACACCCCTCCCTATCTCTGTAACATCCTCCGGCCCCTACATCCCTCCCTATCTCTGTAACCTCATCCAGCCCCTACACCCCTCCCTATCTCTGTAACCTCCTCCAGCCGCTACACCGCTCCCTAATTCTGTAACCTCCTCCATCCCCTACAACCGTCCATATCTCTGTAACCTCCTCCAGCCCCTACACCCCTCCCTATCTCTGTAACCTCCTCCAGCCCCTACACCCCTCCCTATCTCTGTAACCTCCTCCAGCCCCTGCAACACTCCTTATCTCTGTAACCTCCTCCAGACTCCACACACCTCCCTATGTCTGTAACCTCCTCCTGCTGCCGACATCCCTCCCTATCTCTGTAAACTCCTCCAGCCCCGACATTCCTCTCTATCTCTGTATCGTCTGCCAGCCCCTACAACCCTCACTCTCTCTGTAACCTTCTCCTGCCCTCTACAACCCTCCCGTTCTCTGTAACCCCCTCCGGACCCCTACAACACTCCCTATCTCTGTAACATCCTCCAGCCCCTACAACCCTCCCTATCTCTGTAAACTCCTCCAGCCCCTACACCCCTCCCTATCTCTGTAAACTCCTCCAGCCCATACATCCCTCCCTATCTCTGTAACCTCCTCCAGCCCCCTACACCCCTCCCTATCTCTGTAACCTCCTCCAACCCCTACACCCCTCCCTATCTCTATAACCTCCTCCAGCCCCTACACCCCTCCCTATCTCTGTAACCTCCTCCAGCCCCTACACTCCTCCCTATCTCTGTAACTTCCTCCAGACCCTTACAACCCTCCCTCTCTTTGTTATATCCTCCAGCCCCCTACACTCCTCCCTATCTCTGTAACCTCCTCCAGTCCCTACACTCCTCCCTATCTCTGTAACCTCCTCCAGTCCCTACACCCCTCCCTATCTCTGTAACCTCCTCCAGTCCCTACACCCCTCCCTATCTCTGTAACCTCCTCCAGTCCCTACACCCCTCCCTATCTCTGTAAACTCCTCCAGCCCCTACACCCCTCCCTATCTCTGTAACTTCCTCCAGACCCTTATAACCCTCCCTATCTCTGTAACCTCCTCCAGTCCCTACACCCCTCCCTATCTCTGTAACCTCCTCCAGTCCCTACACCCCTCCCTATCTCTGTAACCTCCTCCAGCCCCCTACACCCCTCCCAATCTCTGTAACCTCCTCCAGCCCCTACAACCCTCCCTATCTCTGTAACCTCCTCCAGCGCCCTACACCCCTCCATATCTCTGTGACCTCCTCCAGCCCACTACACCCCTCCCTAACTCTGTAACCTCCTCCAGCCCCCTACACTCTCCCTATCTCTGTAACCTCCTCCAGCCCCTACACCCCTCTCTATCTCTGTAACCTCCTCCAGCCCCTACACCCCTCTCTATCTCTGTAACATCCTCCAGCCCCTACACCACTCCCTATCTCTCTAACCTCCTCTGGACTCTACACCCCTCCCTATCTCTGTAACCTCCTCCAGCCCGTACACCCCTCCATATCTCTGTAACCTACTCCAGTCACCTAAACCCCTCCATATCTTTGTAACCTCCTCCAGCCCCCTACACCCCTCCCTATCTCTGTAACCTCCTCCAGCCCCATAACCCTCCCTATCTCTGTAACCTCCTCCAGTCCCGACACCCCTCCCTATCTCTGTAACCACCTCCAGCCCCCTAATCCCCTCCCAGTCTCTGTCATCCCTCCAGTCCCTACAACCCTCCCTATCTCTTCAACCTCCTCCAGCCCATCTACAGCCCTCCCTATCTCTGTCACGTCCTCCAGCCCCTACACCCCTCCCTATCTCTGTAACCTCCTCCAGCCCCTACACCCCTCCCTATCTCTGTCACGTCCTCCAGCCCCTACACCCCTCCCTATCTCTGTAACATTCTCCATCCCCCTACACCCCTCCCTATCTCTGTCACGTCCTCCAGTCCCTACACCCCTCCCTATCTCTGTAACCTCCTCCAGCCCCCTACACCCCTCCCTATCTCTGTAACCTCCTCCAGCCCCTACAACCCTCCCTATCTCTGTAACCTCCTCCCGCCCCTACACCCCTCCCTATTTCTGTAACCTCCTCCAGCCCCCTACACCCCTCCATATCTCTGTGACCTCCACCAGCCCACTACACCCCTCCCTAACTCTCTAACCTCCTCCAGCCCACTACACCCCTCCCTATCTCTGTAACCTCCTCCAGCCCCTACACCCCTCCCTATCTCTGTAACCTCCTCCTGCCCCCTACACCCCTCCCTATCTCTGTAACCTCCACCAGACCCTATAACCCTCCCTATCTCTGTAACCTCCTCCAGCCCCTGCACCCTCCCTATCTCGGTAATCTCCTCCAACCCCTACACCGCTCCCTATCTATGTAACCTCCTCCAGCCCCTACAACCCTCCCTATCTCTGTAACCTCCTCCCGCCCCTACACCCCTCCCTATTTCTGTAACCTCCTCCAGCCCCCTACACCCCTCCATATCTCTGTGACCTCCACCAGCCCACTACACCCCTCCCTAACTCTCTAACCTCCTCCAGCCCACTACACCCCTCCCTATCTCTGTAACCTCCTCCAGCCCCTACACCCCTCCCTATCTCTGTAACCTCCTCCTGCCCCCTACACCCCTCCCTATCTCTGTAACCTCCACCAGACCCTATAACCCTCCCTATCTCTGTAACCTCCTCCAGCCCCTGCACCCTCCCTATCTCGGTAATCTCCTCCAACCCCTACACCGCTCCCTATCTATGTAACCTCCTCCAGCCCCTAAAACCCTCCCTATCTCTGTAACCTCCTCCAGCCCCCTACACCCCTCCCTATCTCTGTAACCTCCTCCAGCCCCTACACCCCTCCCCATCTCTGTAACCTCCTCCAACCCCTACACCCCTCCCTATCTATGTAACCTCCTCCAGCCCCTAAAACTCTCCCTATCTCTGTAACCTCCTCCAGCCCCCTACACCCCTCCATATCTCTGTGACCTCCTCCAGCCCACTACACCCCTCCCTGTCTCTGTAACCTCCTCCAGCCCCCTACACACCTCTCTATCTCTGTAACCTCCTCCAGCCCCTACAAACCTCAGTATCTCTGTAACCCTCTCCAGACCCTAGACCCCTCCCTATCTCTGTAACATCCTCCAGCCCCTACACCACTCCCTATCTCTCTAACCTCCTCTGGACTCTACACCCCTCCCTATCTCTGTAACCTCCTCCAGCCCGTACACCCCTCCATATCTCTGTAACCTCCTCCAGTCCCCTAAACCCCTCCCTATCTTTGTAACCTCCTCCAGCCCCCTACACCCATCCCTATCTCTGTAACCTCCTCCAGCCCCTACACCCCTCCCTATCTCTGTAACCTCCTCCAGCCCCTACAACCCTCCCTATCTCTGTAACCTCCTCCAGCCCCTACACCCCTCCCTATCTCTGTAACCTCCTCGAGCCCCTACACCCCTCCCTATCTCTGTAACCTCCTCCAGCCCCTACACCCTCCCTATCTCTGTAACATCCTCCAGCCCCTACACCCCTCTCTATCTCTGTAACCTCCTCCAGCCCCTACAAACCTCACTATCTCTGTAACCCTCTCCAGCCCCTACACCCCTCCCTATCTCTGTAACATCCTCCAGCCCCCTACACCCCTCCCTATCTCTGTAACATCCTCCAGCCCCTACACCACTCCCTATCTCTCTAACCTCCTCTGGACTCTACACCCCTCCCTATCTCAGTAAACTCCTCCAGCCCCTACACCACTCCCTATCTCTGTAACCTCCTCCAGCCCCATAACCCTCCCTATCTCTGTAACCTCCTCCAGTCCCGACACCCCTCCCTATCTCTGTAACCTCCTCCAGCCCCCTAATCCCCTCCCAGTCTCTGTCATCCCTCCAGTCCCTACAACCCTCCCTATCTCTGTAAACTCCTCCAGCCTCTAAACCCCACCCTAACTCTGTAATCTAATCCAGGCACCTACAACCCTCCCTATCTCTTCAACCTCCTCCAGCCCATCTACACCCCTCCCTATCTCTGTCACGTCCTCCAGCCCCTACACCCCTCCCTATCTCTGGAACCTCCTCCATCCCCCTACACCCCTCCCTATCTCTGTCACGTCCTCCAGCCCCTACACCCCTCCCTATCTCTGTAACCTCCTCCAGCCCCTACACCTCTCCCTATCTCTGTAACCTCCTCCATCCCCCTACACCCCTCCCTATCTCTTCAACCTCCTCCAGCCCATCTACACCCCTCCCTATCTCTGTCACCTCCTCCAGCCCCTACACCCGTCCCTATCTCTGTAACCTCCTCCAGCCACTACACCCCTCCCTATCTCTGTAACCTCCTCCAGCCACTACACCCCTCCCTATCTCTGTAACCTCCTCCAGCACCCTACACCCCTCCCTATCTCTGTAACTTCCTCCAGACCCTTATAACCCTCCCTATCTCTGTAACCGCCTCCACCCCTACACCCCTCCCTATCTCTGTAACCTCCTCCAGCCCCTACACCCCTCCCTATCTCTGTAACCTCCTCCAGCCCCTACACCCCTCCCTATCTCTGTAACCTCCTCCAGCCCCTACATCCCTCCCTATCTCTGTAACCTTCTCCAGCCCCTACACCCCTCCCTATCTCTGTAACCCCCTCCAGCCCCTACACCCCTCCCTATCTCTGTAACCTCCTCCAGCCCCCTACACCCCTCCCTATCTCTGTACCCTCCTTCAGCCCCCTACATCCCTCCCTATCTCTGTAACCTCCTCCAGCACCCTACACCCCTCCCTGTCTCTGTAACCTCCTCCAGCCCATCTACACCCCTCCCTATCTCTGTAACCTCCTCCAGCCCCTACACCACTCCCTATCTCTGTAACATCCTCCAGCCCCTACACCCCTCCCTATCTCTGTAAACTCCTCCAGCCCCTAGACCCCACCCTATCTCTGTAACCACCTCCAGAACCCGACACCCCTCCCTATCTCTGTAACCTCCTCCAGCCACCTACACCCCTCCCTATCTCTGTAACCTCCTCCAGCACCCTACACCCCTCCCTATCGCTGTAACCTCCTCCAGCCCCTACACCATCCCTATCTCTGTCACCTCCTCCAGCCCCTACACCCCTCCCTATCTCTGTAACCTCCTTCAGCCCCTGCACCCCTCCCTATCTCTGAGACCTCCTCCAGCCCCCTACACCCCTCCCTATCTCTGTAACCTCCACCAGACCCTACAACACTCCCTATCTCTGTAAAGTCCTCCAGCCCCTACACCCTCCCTATCTCTGTAATCTCCTCCAACCCCTACACCGCTCCCTATCTCTGTAACTTCCTCCAGCCCCTACACCCCTCTCTATCTCTGTAACCTCCTCCAGCCCCTACACCCCTCCCTATCTCTGTGACCTCCTCCAGCCCCCTCACCCCTCCCTATCTCTGAGACCTCCTCCAGCCCCCTACACCCCTCCCTATCTCTGTACCAACATCCAGCCCGTACACCCCTCCCTATCTCTATAACCTCCTCCGCCCCCTTCACCCCTCCCTATCTCTTTAAATTTCTCCAGCCCCTACACCCCTCCCTATCTCCGTAACCTCCTCCAGCACCTACACCCCTCCCAATCTCTGTAACCTCCCCCAGCACCTACAACCCTCCCTATCGCTGTAAACTCCTCCGGACACTACAACCCTCCCTATCTCTGTAACCTCCTCCATCCCCTACAACCTACCTATCTCTGTAACCTCCTCCAGCATCTACAACCCTCCCTATCTCATAAACCTCCTCCAGCACCTACACCCCTCCCTATCTCTGTAACATCCTCCAGCCCCCTACACCCCTCCCTATCTCTGTAACCTCCTCCAGCACCCTACACCCCTCCCTATCTCTGTAACCTCCTCCAGCCCCTACACCCCTCCCTATCTCTGTAACCTCCACCAGCCCCTACAAACATCCCTATCTCTGTAACCTCCTCCAGCCCCTACACCCCTATCTCTGTAACCTCCTCCAGCCCCTACACCCCTCCCTATCTCTCTAACCTCCTCCAGCCCCCTATACCCCTCCCTGTCTCCGTAACCTCCTCCAGCCCATCTACACCCCTCCCTATCTCTGTAACCTCCTCCAGGCCCTACACCCCTCCCTATCTCTGTAACATCCTCCGGCCCCTACACCCCTCCCTATCTCTGTAACCTCATCCAGCCCCTACACCCCTCCCTATCTCTGTAACCTCCTCCAGCCCCTACACCCCTCCCTAATTCTGTAACCTCCTCCATCCCCTACAACCGTCCATATCTCTGTAACCTCCTCCAGCCCCTACACCCCTCCCTATCTCTGTAACCTCCTCCAGCCCCTACACCCCTCCCTATCTCTGTAACCTCCTCCAGACTCTACACACCTCCCTATGTCTCTAACCTCCTCCTGCTCCCGACATCCCTCCCTATCTCTGTAAACTCCTCCAGCCCCGACATCCCTCCCTATCTCTGTAACGTCCGCCAGCCCCTACAACCCTCACTCTCTCTGTAATCTTCTCCTGCCCTCTACAACCCTCCCGTTCTCTGTAACCCCCTCCAGACCCCTACAACACTCCCTATCTCTGTAACATCCTCCAGCCCCTACAACCCTCCCTATCTCTGTAAACTCCTCCAGCCCCTACATCCCTCCCTATCTCTGTAACCTCCTCCAGCTCCGTGCACCCCTCCCTATCTCTGTAACCTCCTCCAGCCACCGACACCCCTCCTTATCTCTGTAAACTCCTCCAGCCCATACAACCCTCCCTATCTCTGTAACCTCCTCCAGCCTCCTACACCCCTCCCTATCTCTGTAACCTCCTCCAACCCCTACACCCCTCCCTATCTCTATAACCTCCTCCAGCCCCTACACCCCTCCCTATCTCTGTAACAACCTCCAGCCCCATAACCCTCCCTATCTCTGTAACCTCCTCCAGACCCGACACCCCTCCCTATCTCTATAACCACCTCCAGCCCCCTACTGCCCTCCCAGTCTCTGTCATCCCTCCAGTCCCTACAACCCTCCCTATCTCTGTAACCTCCACCAGACCCTACAACCCTCCCTTTCTCTGTAACCTGCTCCAGTCCCTACAACCCTCCTTATCTCTGTAAACTCCTCCAGCCTCTAAACCCCTCCCTAACTCTGTGATCAAATCCAGAACCTACAAACCTCCCTATCTCTTCAACCTCCTCCAGTCCCAACAACACTCCCTATCTCTGGAAACTCCACCAGCCCCTACATCCCTCCCTATCTATGTAACCTCCTCCAGTCCCCTCCAACCCTCCATATGTCTGCAACCTGCTCCAGCCCCCTACACACCTCCCTATCTCTGTAACTTCCTCCAGACCCTTACAACCCTCCCTCTCTTTGTTATATCCTCCAGCCCCCTACACTCCTCCCTATCTCTGTAACCTCCTCCAGTCCCTACACTCCTCCCTATCTCTGTAACCTCCTCCAGTCCCTACACCATCCCTATCTCTGTCACCTCCTCCAGCCCCTACACCCCTCCCTATCTCTGTAACCTCCTTCAGCCCCTGCACCCCTCCCTATCTCTGAGACCTCCTCCAGCCCCCTACACCCCTCCCTATCTCTGTAACCTCCACCAGACCCTACAACACTCCCTATCTCTGTAAAGTCCTCCAGCCCCTACACCCTCCCTATCTCTGTAATCTCCTCCAACCCCTACACCGCTCCCTATCTCTGTAACTTCCTCCAGCCCCTACACCCCTCTCTATCTCTGTAACCTCCTCCAGCCCCTACACCCCTCCCTATCTCTGTGACCTCCTCCAGCCCCCTCACCCCTCCCTATCTCTGAGACCTCCTCCAGCCCCCTACACCCCTCCCTATCTCTGTACCAACATCCAGCCCGTACACCCCTCCCTATCTCTATAACCTCCTCCGCCCCCTTCACCCCTCCCTATCTCTTTAAATTTCTCCAGCCCCTACACCCCTCCCTATCTCCGTAACCTCCTCCAGCACCTACACCCCTCCCAATCTCTGTAACCTCCCCCAGCACCTACAACCCTCCCTATCGCTGTAAACTCCTCCGGACACTACAACCCTCCCTATCTCTGTAACCTCCTCCATCCCCTACAACCTACCTATCTCTGTAACCTCCTCCAGCATCTACAACCCTCCCTATCTCATAAACCTCCTCCAGCACCTACACCCCTCCCTATCTCTGTAACATCCTCCAGCCCCCTACACCCCTCCCTATCTCTGTAACCTCCTCCAGCACCCTACACCCCTCCCTATCTCTGTAACCTCCTCCAGCCCCTACACCCCTCCCTATCTCTGTAACCTCCACCAGCCCCTACAAACATCCCTATCTCTGTAACCTCCTCCAGCCCCTACACCCCTATCTCTGTAACCTCCTCCAGCCCCTACACCCCTCCCTATCTCTCTAACCTCCTCCAGCCCCCTATACCCCTCCCTGTCTCCGTAACCTCCTCCAGCCCATCTACACCCCTCCCTATCTCTGTAACCTCCTCCAGGCCCTACACCCCTCCCTATCTCTGTAACATCCTCCGGCCCCTACACCCCTCCCTATCTCTGTAACCTCATCCAGCCCCTACACCCCTCCCTATCTCTGTAACCTCCTCCAGCCCCTACACCCCTCCCTAATTCTGTAACCTCCTCCATCCCCTACAACCGTCCATATCTCTGTAACCTCCTCCAGCCCCTACACCCCTCCCTATCTCTGTAACCTCCTCCAGCCCCTACACCCCTCCCTATCTCTGTAACCTCCTCCAGACTCTACACACCTCCCTATGTCTCTAACCTCCTCCTGCTCCCGACATCCCTCCCTATCTCTGTAAACTCCTCCAGCCCCGACATCCCTCCCTATCTCTGTAACGTCCGCCAGCCCCTACAACCCTCACTCTCTCTGTAATCTTCTCCTGCCCTCTACAACCCTCCCGTTCTCTGTAACCCCCTCCAGACCCCTACAACACTCCCTATCTCTGTAACATCCTCCAGCCCCTACAACCCTCCCTATCTCTGTAAACTCCTCCAGCCCCTACATCCCTCCCTATCTCTGTAACCTCCTCCAGCTCCGTGCACCCCTCCCTATCTCTGTAACCTCCTCCAGCCACCGACACCCCTCCTTATCTCTGTAAACTCCTCCAGCCCATACAACCCTCCCTATCTCTGTAACCTCCTCCAGCCTCCTACACCCCTCCCTATCTCTGTAACCTCCTCCAACCCCTACACCCCTCCCTATCTCTATAACCTCCTCCAGCCCCTACACCCCTCCCTATCTCTGTAACAACCTCCAGCCCCATAACCCTCCCTATCTCTGTAACCTCCTCCAGACCCGACACCCCTCCCTATCTCTATAACCACCTCCAGCCCCCTACTGCCCTCCCAGTCTCTGTCATCCCTCCAGTCCCTACAACCCTCCCTATCTCTGTAACCTCCACCAGACCCTACAACCCTCCCTTTCTCTGTAACCTGCTCCAGTCCCTACAACCCTCCTTATCTCTGTAAACTCCTCCAGCCTCTAAACCCCTCCCTAACTCTGTGATCAAATCCAGAACCTACAAACCTCCCTATCTCTTCAACCTCCTCCAGTCCCAACAACACTCCCTATCTCTGGAAACTCCACCAGCCCCTACATCCCTCCCTATCTATGTAACCTCCTCCAGTCCCCTCCAACCCTCCATATGTCTGCAACCTGCTCCAGCCCCCTACACACCTCCCTATCTCTGTAACTTCCTCCAGACCCTTACAACCCTCCCTCTCTTTGTTATATCCTCCAGCCCCCTACACTCCTCCCTATCTCTGTAACCTCCTCCAGTCCCTACACTCCTCCCTATCTCTGTAACCTCCTCCAGTCCCTACACCCCTCCCTATCTCTGTAACTTCCTCCAGACCCTTATAACCCTCCCTATCTCTGTAAACTCCTCCAGTCCCTACACCCCTCCCTATCTCTGTAACTTCCTCCAGACCCTTATAACCCTCCCTATCTCTGTAAACTCCTCCAGTCCCTACACCCCTCCCTATCTCTGTAACTTCCTCCAGACCCTTATATCCCTCCCTATCTCTGTAAACTCCTCCAGTCCCTACACCCCTCCCTATCTCTGTAACCTCCTCCAGTCCCTACACCCCTCCCTATCTCTGTAACCTCCTCCAGCCCCCTACACCCGTCCCTATCTCTGTAACCTCCTCCAGCCCCTACAACCCTCCCTATCTCTGTAACCTCCTCCAGCCCCCTACACCCCTCCATATCTCTGTGACCTCCTCCAGCCCACTACACCCCTCCCTAACACTGTAACCTCCTCCAGCCCCCTACACCCCTCCATATCTCTGTAACCTCCTCCAGCCCCTACACCCCTCCCTATCTCTGTAACCTCCACCAGACCCTACAACCCTCCCTATCTCTGTAACCTCCTCCAGCCCCTACACCCTCCCTATCTCTGTAACCTCCTCCAGCCCCTACATCCCTGCCTATCTCTGTAACCTCCTCCAGTCCCTACACCCCTCCCTATCTCTGTAACTTCCTCCAGACCCTTACAACCCTCCCTCTCTTTGTAATATCCTCCAGCCCCCTAGACTCCTCCCTATCTCTGTAACCTCCTCCAGTCCCTACACTCCTCCCTATCTCTGTAACCTCCTCCAGTCCCTACACCCCTCCCTATCTCTGTAACTTCCTCCAGACCCTTATAACTCTCCCTATCTCTGTAACCTCCTCCAGCCCCCTACACCCCTCCCTATCTCTGTAACCTCCTCCAGCCCCTACAACCCTCCCTATCTCTGTAACCTCCTCCAGCCCCCTACACCCCTCCATATCTCTGTGACCTCCTCCAGCCCACTACACCCCTCCCTAACTCTGTAACCTCCTCCAGCCCCCTACACCCCTCCATATCTCTGTGACCTCCTCCAGCCCACTACACCCCTCCCTATCTCTGTAACCTCCACCAGACCCTACAACACTCCCTATCTCTGTAACCTCCTCCAGCCCCTACACCCTCCCTATCTCTGTAATCTCCTCCAACCCCTACACCGCTCCCTATCTCTGTAACCTCCTCCAGCCCCTACACCCCTCTCTATCTCTGTAACCTCCTCCAGCCCCTACACCCCTCCCTATCTCTGTGACCTCCTCCAGCCCCCTCACACCTCCCTATCTCTGAGACCTCCTCCAGCCCCCTACACCCCTCCCTATCTCTGTACCAACATCCAGCCCGTACACCCCTCCCTATCTCTATAACCTCCTCCGCCCCCTTCACCCCTCCCTATCTCTTTAAATTTCTCCAGCCCCTACACCCCTCCCTATCTCCGTAACCTCCTCCAGCACCTACACCCCTCCCAATCTCTGTAACCTCCCCCAGCACCTACAACCCTCCCTATCGCTGTAAACTCCTCCGGACACTACAACCCTCCCTATCTCTGTAACCTCCTCCATCCCCTACAACCTACCTATCTCTGTAACCTCCTCCAGCATCTACAACCCTCCCTATCTCATAAACCTCCTCCAGCACCTACACCCCTCCCTATCTCTGTAACATCCTCCAGCCCCCTACACCCCTCCCTATCTCTGTAACCTCCTCCAGCACCCTACACCCCTCCCTATCTCTGTAACCTCCTCCAGCCCCTACACCCCTCCCTATCTCTGTAACCTCCACCAGCCCCTACAAACATCCCTATCTCTGTAACCTCCTCCAGCCCCTACACCCCTCCCTATCTCTGTAACCTCCTCCAGCCCCTACACCCCTCCCTATCTCTGTAACCTCCTCCAGACTCTACACACCTCCCTATGTCTCTAACCTCCTTCTGCTCCCGACATCCCTCCCTATCTCTGTAAACTCCTCCAGCCCCGACATCCCTCCCTATCTCTGTAACGTCCGCCAGCCCCTACAAACCTCACTCTCTCTGTAATCTTCTCCTGCCCTCTACAACCCTCCCGTTCTCTGTAACCCCCTCCGGACCCCTACACCACTCCCTATCTCTGTAACATCCTCCAGCCCCTACACCCCTCCCTATCTCTGTAAACTCCTCCAGCCCCTAGACCCCACCCTATCTCTGTAACCACCTCCAGAACCCGACACCCCTCCCTATCTCTGTAACCTCCTCCAGCCACCTACACCCCTCCCTATCTCTGTAACCTCCTCCAGCACCCTACACCCCTCCCTATCTCTGTAACCTCCTCCAGCCCCTACACCCTCCCTATCTCTGTCACCTCCTCCAGCCCCTACACCCCTCCCTATCTCTGTAACCTCCTTCAGCCCCTGCACCCCTCCCTATCTCTGAGACCTCCTCCAGCCCCCTACACCCCTCCCTATCTCTGTACCAACATCCAGCCCGTACACCCCTCCCTATCTCTATAACCTCCTCCGCCCCCTTCACCCCTCCCTATCTCTTTAAATTTCTCCAGCCCCTACACCCCTCCCTATCTCCGTAACCTCCTCCAGCACCTACACCCCTCCCTATCTCTGTAACCTCCCCCAGCACCTACAACCCTCCCTATCGCTGTAAAATCCTCCGGACACTACAACCCTCCCTATCTCTGTAACCTCCTCCATCCCCTACAACCTACCTATCTCTGTAACCTCCTCCAGCATCTACAACCCTCCCTATCTCATAAACCTCCTCCAGCACCTACACCCCTCCCTATCTCTGTAACATCCTCCAGCCCCCTACACCCCTCCCTATCTCTGTAACCTCCTCCAGCACCCTACACCCCTCCCTATCTCTGTAACCTCCTCCAGCCCCTACACCCCTCCCTATCTCTGTAACCTCCACCAGCCCCTACAAACATCCCTATCTCTGTAACCTCCTCCAGCCCCTACACCCTTATCTCTGTAACCTCCTCCAGCCCCTACACCCCTCCCTATCTCTCTAACCTCCTCCAGCCCCCTATACCCCTCCCTGTCTCCGTAACCTCCTCCAGCCCATCTACACCCCTCCCTATCTCTGTAACCTCCTCCAGCCCCTACACCCCTCCCTATCTCTGTAACATCCTCCGGCCCCTACACCCCTCCCTATCTCTGTAACCTCATCCAGCCCCTACACCCCTCCCTATCTCTGTAACCTCCTCCAGCCCCTACACCCCTCCCTAATTCTGTAACCTCCTCCATCCCCTACAACCGTCCATATCTCTGTAACCTCCTCCAGCCCCTACACACTCCCTATCTCTGTAATCTCCTCCAACCCCTACACCGCTCCCTATCTCTGTAACCTCCTCCAGCCCCTACACCCCTCTCTATCTCTGTAACCTCCTCCAGCCCCTACACCCCTCCCTATCTCTGTGACCTCCTCCAGCCCCCTCACACCTCCCTATCTCTGAGACCTCCTCCAGCCCCCTACACCCCTCCCTATCTCTGTACCAACATCCAGCCCGTACACCCCTCCCTATCTCTATAACCTCCTCCGCCCCCTTCACCCCTCCCTATCTCTTTAAATTTCTCCAGCCCCTACACCCCTCCCTATCTCCGTAACCTCCTCCAGCACCTACACCCCTCCCAATCTCTGTAACCTCCCCCAGCACCTACAACCCTCCCTATCGCTGTAAACTCCTCCGGACACTACAACCCTCCCTATCTCTGTAACCTCCTCCATCCCCTACAACCTACCTATCTCTGTAACCTCCTCCAGCATCTACAACCCTCCCTATCTCATAAACCTCCTCCAGCACCTACACCCCTCCCTATCTCTGTAACATCCTCCAGCCCCCTACACCCCTCCCTATCTCTGTAACCTCCTCCAGCACCCTACACCCCTCCCTATCTCTGTAACCTCCTCCAGCCCCTACACCCCTCCCTATCTCTGTAACCTCCACCAGCCCCTACAAACATCCCTATCTCTGTAACCTCCTCCAGCCCCTACACCCCTCCCTATCTCTGTAACCTCCTCCAGCCCCTACACCCCTCCCTATCTCTGTAACCTCCTCCAGACTCTACACACCTCCCTATGTCTCTAACCTCCTCCTGCTCCCGACATCCCTCCCTATCTCTGTAAACTCCTCCAGCCCCGACATCCCTCCCTATCTCTGTAACGTCCGCCAGCCCCTACAAACCTCACTCTCTCTGTAATCTTCTCCTGCCCTCTACAACCCTCCCGTTCTCTGTAACCCCCTCCGGACCCCTACACCACTCCCTATCTCTGTAACATCCTCCAGCCCCTACACCCCTCCCTATCTCTGTAAACTCCTCCAGCCCCTAGACCCCACCCTATCTCTGTAACCACCTCCAGAACCCGACACCCCTCCCTATCTCTGTAACCTCCTCCAGCCACCTACACCCCTCCCTATCTCTGTAACCTCCTCCAGCACCCTACACCCCTCCCTATCTCTGTAACCTCCTCCAGCCACCTACACCCCTCCCTATCTCTGTAACCTCCTCCAGCCCCTACACCCTCCCTATCTCTGTCACCTCCTCCAGCCCCTACACCCCTCCCTATCTCTGTAACCTCCTTCAGCCCCTGCACCCCTCCCTATCTCTGAGACCTCCTCCAGCCCCCTACACCCCTCCCTATCTCTGTACCAACATCCAGCCCGTACACCCCTCCCTATCTCTATAACCTCCTCCGCCCCCTTCACCCCTCCCTATCTCTTTAAATTTCTCCAGCCCCTACACCCCTCCCTATCTCCGTAACCTCCTCCAGCACCTACACCCCTCCCTATCTCTGTAACCTCCCCCAGCACCTACAACCCTCCCTATCGCTGTAAAATCCTCCGGACACTACAACCCTCCCTATCTCTGTAACCTCCTCCATCCCCTACAACCTACCTATCTCTGTAACCTCCTCCAGCATCTACAACCCTCCCTATCTCATAAACCTCCTCCAGCACCTACACCCCTCCCTATCTCTGTAACATCCTCCAGCCCCCTACACCCCTCCCTATCTCTGTAACCTCCTCCAGCACCCTACACCCCTCCCTATCTCTGTAACCTCCTCCAGCCCCTACACCCCTCCCTATCTCTGTAACCTCCACCAGCCCCTACAAACATCCCTATCTCTGTAACCTCCTCCAGCCCCTACACCCTTATCTCTGTAACCTCCTCCAGCCCCTACACCCCTCCCTATCTCTCTAACCTCCTCCAGCCCCCTATACCCCTCCCTGTCTCCGTAACCTCCTCCAGCCCATCTACACCCCTCCCTATCTCTGTAACCTCCTCCAGCCCCTACACCCCTCCCTATCTCTGTAACATCCTCCGGCCCCTACACCCCTCCCTATCTCTGTAACCTCATCCAGCCCCTACACCCCTCCCTATCTCTGTAACCTCCTCCAGCCCCTACACCCCTCCCTAATTCTGTAACCTCCTCCATCCCCTACAACCGTCCATATCTCTGTAACCTCCTCCAGCCCCTACACACTCCCTATCTCTGTAATCTCCTCCAACCCCTACACCGCTCCCTATCTCTGTAACCTCCTCCAGCCCCTACACCCCTCTCTATCTCTGTAACCTCCTCCAGCCCCTACACCCCTCCCTATCTCTGTGACCTCCTCCAGCCCCCTCACACCTCCCTATCTCTGAGACCTCCTCCAGCCCCCTACACCCCTCCCTATCTCTGTACCAACATCCAGCCCGTACACCCCTCCCTATCTCTATAACCTCCTCCGCCCCCTTCACCCCTCCCTATCTCTTTAAATTTCTCCAGCCCCTACACCCCTCCCTATCTCCGTAACCTCCTCCAGCACCTACACCCCTCCCAATCTCTGTAACCTCCCCCAGCACCTACAACCCTCCCTATCGCTGTAAACTCCTCCGGACACTACAACCCTCCCTATCTCTGTAACCTCCTCCATCCCCTACAACCTACCTATCTCTGTAACCTCCTCCAGCATCTACAACCCTCCCTATCTCATAAACCTCCTCCAGCACCTACACCCCTCCCTATCTCTGTAACATCCTCCAGCCCCCTACACCCCTCCCTATCTCTGTAACCTCCTCCAGCACCCTACACCCCTCCCTATCTCTGTAACCTCCTCCAGCCCCTACACCCCTCCCTATCTCTGTAACCTCCACCAGCCCCTACAAACATCCCTATCTCTGTAACCTCCTCCAGCCCCTACACCCCTCCCTATCTCTGTAACCTCCTCCAGCCCCTACACCCCTCCCTATCTCTGTAACCTCCTCCAGACTCTACACACCTCCCTATGTCTCTAACCTCCTCCTGCTCCCGACATCCCTCCCTATCTCTGTAAACTCCTCCAGCCCCGACATCCCTCCCTATCTCTGTAACGTCCGCCAGCCCCTACAAACCTCACTCTCTCTGTAATCTTCTCCTGCCCTCTACAACCCTCCCGTTCTCTGTAACCCCCTCCGGACCCCTACACCACTCCCTATCTCTGTAACATCCTCCAGCCCCTACACCCCTCCCTATCTCTGTAAACTCCTCCAGCCCCTAGACCCCACCCTATCTCTGTAACCACCTCCAGAACCCGACACCCCTCCCTATCTCTGTAACCTCCTCCAGCCACCTACACCCCTCCCTATCTCTGTAACCTCCTCCAGCACCCTACACCCCTCCCTATCTCTGTAACCTCCTCCAGCCCCTACACCCTCCCTATCTCTGTCACCTCCTCCAGCCCCTACACCCCTCCCTATCTCTGTAACCTCCTTCAGCCCCTGCACCCCTCCCTATCTCTGAGACCTCCTCCAGCCCCCTACACCCCTCCCTATCTCTGTACCAACATCCAGCCCGTACACCCCTCCCTATCTCTATAACCTCCTCCGCCCCCTTCACCCCTCCCTATCTCTTTAAATTTCTCCAGCCCCTACACCCCTCCCTATCTCCGTAACCTCCTCCAGCACCTACACCCCTCCCTATCTCTGTAACCTCCCCCAGCACCTACAACCCTCCCTATCGCTGTAAAATCCTCCGGACACTACAACCCTCCCTATCTCTGTAACCTCCTCCATCCCCTACAACCTACCTATCTCTGTAACCTCCTCCAGCATCTACAACCCTCCCTATCTCATAAACCTCCTCCAGCACCTACACCCCTCCCTATCTCTGTAACATCCTCCAGCCCCCTACACCCCTCCCTATCTCTGTAACCTCCTCCAGCACCCTACACCCCTCCCTATCTCTGTAACCTCCTCCAGCCCCTACACCCCTCCCTATCTCTGTAACCTCCACCAGCCCCTACAAACATCCCTATCTCTGTAACCTCCTCCAGCCCCTACACCCTTATCTCTGTAACCTCCTCCAGCCCCTACACCCCTCCCTATCTCTCTAACCTCCTCCAGCCCCCTATACCCCTCCCTGTCTCCGTAACCTCCTCCAGCCCATCTACACCCCTCCCTATCTCTGTAACCTCCTCCAGCCCCTACACCCCTCCCTATCTCTGTAACATCCTCCGGCCCCTACACCCCTCCCTATCTCTGTAACCTCATCCAGCCCCTACACCCCTCCCTATCTCTGTAACCTCCTCCAGCCCCTACACCCCTCCCTAATTCTGTAACCTCCTCCATCCCCTACAACCGTCCATATCTCTGTAACCTCCTCCAGCCCCTACACCCCTCCCTATCTCTGTAACCTCCTCCAGCCCCTACACCCCTCCCTATCTCTGTAACCTCCTCCAGACTCTACACACCTCCCTATGTCTCTAACCTCCTCCTGCTCCCGACATCCCTCCCTATCTCTGTAAACTCCTCCAGCCCCGACATCCCTCCCTATCTCTGTAACGTCCGCCAGCCCCTACAACCCTCACTCTCTCTGTAATCTTCTCCTGCCCTCTACAACCCTCCCGTTCTCTGTAACCCCCTCCGGACCCCTACACCACTCCCTATCTCTGTAACATCCTCCAGCCCCTACAACCCTCCCTATCTCTGTAAACTCCTCCAGCCCCTACATCCCTCCCTATCTCTGTAACCTCCTCCAGCTCCGTGCACCCCTCCCTATCTCTGTAACCTCCTCCAGCCACCGACACCCCTCCTTATCTCTGTAAACTCCTCCAGCCCATACATCCCTCCCTATCTCTGTAACCTCCTCCAGCCTCCTACACCCCTCCCTATCTCTGTAACCTCCTCCAACCCCTACACCCCTCCCTATCTCTATAACCTCCTCCAGCCCCTACACCCCTCCCTATCTCTGTAACAACCTCCAGCCCCATAACCCTCCCTATCTCTGTAACCTCCTCCAGACCCGACACCCCTCCCTATCTCTATAACCACCTCCAGCCCCCTACTGCCCTCCCAGTCTCTGTCATCCCTCCAGTCCCTACAACCCTCCCTATCTCTGTAACCTCCACCAGACCCTACAACCCTCCCTTTCTCTGTAACCTGCTCCAGTCCCTACAACCCTCCTTATCTCTGTAAACTCCTCCAGCCTCTAAACCCCTCCCTAACTCTGTGATCAAATCCAGAACCTACAAACCTCCCTATCTCTTCAACCTCCTCCAGTCCCAACAACACTCCCTATCTCTGGAAACTCCACCAGCCCCTACATCCCTCCCTATCTATGTAACCTCCTCCAGTCCCCTCCAACCCTCCATATGTCTGCAACCTGCTCCAGCCCCCTACACACCTCCCTATCTCTGTAACTTCCTCCAGACCCTTACAACCCTCCCTCTCTTTGTTATATCCTCCAGCCCCCTACACTCCTCCCTATCTCTGTAACCTCCTCCAGTCCCTACACTCCTCCCTATCTCTGTAACCTCCTCCAGTCCCTACACCCCTCCCTATCTCTGTAACTTCCTCCAGACCCTTATAACCCTCCCTATCTCTGTAAACTCCTCCAGTCCCTACACCCCTCCCTATCTCTGTAACTTCCTCCAGACCCTTATAACCCTCCCTATCTCTGTAAACTCCTCCAGTCCCTACACCCCTCCCTATCTCTGTAACTTCCTCCAGACCCTTATAACCCTCCCTATCTCTGTAAACTCCTCCAGTCCCTACACCCCTCCCTATCTCTGTAACCTCCTCCAGTCCCTACACCCCTCCCTATCTCTGTAACCTCCTCCAGCCCCCTACACCCCTCCCTATCTCTGTAACATCCTCCAGCCCCTACAACCCACCCTATCTCTGTAACCTCCTCCAGCCCCCTACACCCCTCCATATCTCTGTGACCTCCTCCAGCCCACTACACCCCTCCCTAACTCTGTAACCTCCTCCAGCCCCCTACACCCCTCCATATCTCTGTAACCTCCTCCAGCCCCTACACCCCTCCCTATCTCTGTAACCTCCACCAGACCCTACAACCCTCCCTATCTCTGTAACCTCCTCCAGCCCCTACACCCTCCCTATCTCTGTAACCTCCTCCAGCCCCTACATCCCTGCCTATCTCTGTAACCTCCTCCAGTCCCTACACCCCTCCCTATCTCTGTAACTTCCTCCAGACCCTTACAACCCTCCCTCTCTTTGTAATATCCTCCAGCCCCCTAGACTCCTCCCTATCTCTGTAACCTCCTCCAGTCCCTACACTCCTCCCTATCTCTGTAACCTCCTCCAGTCCCTACACCCCTCCCTATCTCGGTAACTTCCTCCAGACCCTTATAACTCTCCCTATCTCTGTAACCTCCTCCAGCCCCCTACACCCCTCCCTATCTCTGTAACCTCCTCCAGCCCCTACAACCCTCCCTATCTCTGTAACCTCCTCCAGCCCCCTACACCCCTCCATATCTCTGTGACCTCCTCCAGCCCACTACACCCCTCCCTAACTCTGTAACCTCCTCCAGCCCCCTACACCCCTCCATATCTCTGTGACCTCCTCCAGCCCACTACACCCCTCCCTATCTCTGTAACCTCCACCAGACCCTACAACACTCCCTATCTCTGTAACCTCCTCCAGCCCCTACACCCTCCCTATCTCTGTAATCTCCTCCAACCCCTACACCGCTCCCTATCTCTGTAACCTCCTCCAGCCCCTACACCCCTCTCTATCTCTGTAACCTCCTCCAGCCCCTACACCCCTCCCTATCTCTGTGACCTCCTCCAGCCCCCTCACCCCTCCCTATCTCTGAGACCTCCTCCAGCCCCCTACACCCCTCCCTATCTCTGTACCAACATCCAGCCCGTACACCCCTCCCTATCTCTATAACCTCCTCCGCCCCCTTCACCCCTCCCTATCTCTTTAAATTTCTCCAGCCCCTACACCCCTCCCTATCTCCGTAACCTCCTCCAGCACCTACACCCCTCCCAATCTCTGTAACCTCCCCCAGCACCTACAACCCTCCCTATCGCTGTAAACTCCTCCGGACACTACAACCCTCCCTATCTCTGTAACCTCCTCCATCCCCTACAACCTACCTATCTCTGTAACCTCCTCCAGCATCTACAACCCTCCCTATCTCATAAACCTCCTCCAGCACCTACACCCCTCCCTATCTCTGTAACATCCTCCAGCCCCCTACACCCCTCCCTATCTCTGTAACCTCCTCCAGCACCCTACACCCCTCCCTATCTCTGTAACCTCCTCCAGCCCCTACACCCCTCCCTATCTCTGTAACCTCCACCAGCCCCTACAAACATCCCTATCTCTGTAACCTCCTCCAGCCCCTACACCCCTCCCTATCTCTGTAACCTCCTCCAGCCCCTACACCCCTCCCTATCTCTGTAACCTCCTCCAGACTCTACACACCTCCCTATGTCTCTAACCTCCTCCTGCTCCCGACATCCCTCCCTATCTCTGTAAACTCCTCCAGCCCCGACATCCCTCCCTATCTCTGTAACGTCCGCCAGCCCCTACAAACCTCACTCTCTCTGTAATCTTCTCCTGCCCTCTACAACCCTCCCGTTCTCTGTAACCCCCTCCGGACCCCTACACCACTCCCTATCTCTGTAACATCCTCCAGCCCCTACACCCCTCCCTATCTCTGTAAACTCCTCCAGCCCCTAGACCCCACCCTATCTCTGTAACCACCTCCAGAACCCGACACCCCTCCCTATCTCTGTAACCTCCTCCAGCCACCTACACCCCTCCCTATCTCTGTAACCTCCTCCAGCACCCTACACCCCTCCCTATCTCTGTAACCTCCTCCAGCCCCTACACCCTCCCTATCTCTGTCACCTCCTCCAGCCCCTACACCCCTCCCTATCTCTGTAACCTCCTTCAGCCCCTGCACCCCTCCCTATCTCTGAGACCTCCTCCAGCCCCCTACACCCCTCCCTATCTCTGTACCAACATCCAGCCCGTACACCCCTCCCTATCTCTATAACCTCCTCCGCCCCCTTCACCCCTCCCTATCTCTTTAAATTTCTCCAGCCCCTACACCCCTCCCTATCTCCGTAACCTCCTCCAGCACCTACACCCCTCCCTATCTCTGTAACCTCCCCCAGCACCTACAACCCTCCCTATCGCTGTAAAATCCTCCGGACACTACAACCCTCCCTATCTCTGTAACCTCCTCCATCCCCTACAACCTACCTATCTCTGTAACCTCCTCCAGCATCTACAACCCTCCCTATCTCATAAACCTCCTCCAGCACCTACACCCCTCCCTATCTCTGTAACATCCTCCAGCCCCCTACACCCCTCCCTATCTCTGTAACCTCCTCCAGCACCCTACACCCCTCCCTATCTCTGTAACCTCCTCCAGCCCCTACACCCCTCCCTATCTCTGTAACCTCCACCAGCCCCTACAAACATCCCTATCTCTGTAACCTCCTCCAGCCCCTACACCCTTATCTCTGTAACCTCCTCCAGCCCCTACACCCCTCCCTATCTCTCTAACCTCCTCCAGCCCCCTATACCCCTCCCTGTCTCCGTAACCTCCTCCAGCCCATCTACACCCCTCCCTATCTCTGTAACCTCCTCCAGCCCCTACACCCCTCCCTATCTCTGTAACATCCTCCGGCCCCTACACCCCTCCCTATCTCTGTAACCTCATCCAGCCCCTACACCCCTCCCTATCTCTGTAACCTCCTCCAGCCCCTACACCCCTCCCTAATTCTGTAACCTCCTCCATCCCCTACAACCGTCCATATCTCTGTAACCTCCTCCAGCCCCTACACCCCTCCCTATCTCTGTAACCTCCTCCAGCCCCTACACCCCTCCCTATCTCTGTAACCTCCTCCAGACTCTACACACCTCCCTATGTCTCTAACCTCCTCCTGCTCCCGACATCCCTCCCTATCTCTGTAAACTCCTCCAGCCCCGACATCCCTCCCTATCTCTGTAACGTCCGCCAGCCCCTACAACCCTCACTCTCTCTGTAATCTTCTCCTGCCCTCTACAACCCTCCCGTTCTCTGTAACCCCCTCCGGACCCCTACAACACTCCCTATCTCTGTAACATCCTCCAGCCCCTACAACCCTCCCTATCTCTGTAAACTCCTCCAGCCCCTACATCCCTCCCTATCTCTGTAACCTCCTCCAGCTCCGTGCACCCCTCCCTATCTCTGTAACCTCCTCCAGCCACCGACACCCCTCCTTATCTCTGTAAACTCCTCCAGCCCATACATCCCTCCCTATCTCTGTAACCTCCTCCAGCCTCCTACACCCCTCCCTATCTCTGTAACCTCCTCCAACCCCTACACCCCTCCCTATCTCTATAACCTCCTCCAGCCCCTACACCCCTCCCTATCTCTGTAACAACCTCCAGCCCCATAACCCTCCCTATCTCTGTAACCTCCTCCAGACCCGACACCCCTCCCTATCTCTATAACCACCTCCAGCCCCCTACTGCCCTCCCAGTCTCTGTCATCCCTCCAGTCCCTACAACCCTCCCTATCTCTGTAACCTCCACCAGACCCTACAACCCTCCCTTTCTCTGTAACCTGCTCCAGTCCCTACAACCCTCCTTATCTCTGTAAACTCCTCCAGCCTCTAAACCCCTCCCTAACTCTGTGATCAAATCCAGAACCTACAAACCTCCCTATCTCTTCAACCTCCTCCAGTCCCAACAACACTCCCTATCTCTGGAAACTCCACCAGCCCCTACATCCCTCCCTATCTATGTAACCTCCTCCAGTCCCCTCCAACCCTCCATATGTCTGCAACCTGCTCCAGCCCCCTACACACCTCCCTATCTCTGTAACTTCCTCCAGACCCTTACAACCCTCCCTCTCTTTGTTATATCCTCCAGCCCCCTACACTCCTCCCTATCTCTGTAACCTCCTCCAGTCCCTACACTCCTCCCTATCTCTGTAACCTCCTCCAGTCCCTACACCCCTCCCTATCTCTGTAACTTCCTCCAGACCCTTATAACCCTCCCTATCTCTGTAAACTCCTCCAGTCCCTACACCCCTCCCTATCTCTGTAACTTCCTCCAGACCCTTATAACCCTCCCTATCTCTGTAAACTCCTCCAGTCCCTACACCCCTCCCTATCTCTGTAACTTCCTCCAGACCCTTATAACCCTCCCTATCTCTGTAAACTCCTCCAGTCCCTACACCCCTCCCTATCTCTGTAACCTCCTCCAGTCCCTACACCCCTCCCTATCTCTGTAACCTCCTCCAGCCCCCTACACCCCTCCCTATCTCTGTAACATCCTCCAGCCCCTACAACCCACCCTATCTCTGTAACCTCCTCCAGCCCCCTACACCCCTCCATATCTCTGTGACCTCCTCCAGCCCACTACACCCCTCCCTAACTCTGTAACCTCCTCCAGCCCCCTACACCCCTCCATATCTCTGTAACCTCCTCCAGCCCCTACACCCCTCCCTATCTCTGTAACCTCCACCAGACCCTACAACCCTCCCTATCTCTGTAACCTCCTCCAGCCCCTACACCCTCCCTATCTCTGTAACCTCCTCCAGCCCCTACATCCCTGCCTATCTCTGTAACCTCCTCCAGTCCCTACACCCCTCCCTATCTCTGTAACTTCCTCCAGACCCTTACAACCCTCCCTCTCTTTGTAATATCCTCCAGCCCCCTAGACTCCTCCCTATCTCTGTAACCTCCTCCAGTCCCTACACTCCTCCCTATCTCTGTAACCTCCTCCAGTCCCTACACCCCTCCCTATCTCGGTAACTTCCTCCAGACCCTTATAACTCTCCCTATCTCTGTAACCTCCTCCAGCCCCCTACACCCCTCCCTATCTCTGTAACCTCCTCCAGCCCCTACAACCCTCCCTATCTCTGTAACCTCCTCCAGCCCCCTACACCCCTCCATATCTCTGTGACCTCCTCCAGCCCACTACACCCCTCCCTAACTCTGTAACCTCCTCCAGCCCCCTACACCCCTCCATATCTCTGTGACCTCCTCCAGCCCACTACACCCCTCCCTATCTCTGTAACCTCCACCAGACCCTACAACACTCCCTATCTCTGTAACCTCCTCCAGCCCCTACACCCTCCCTATCTCTGTAATCTCCTCCAACCCCTACACCGCTCCCTATCTCTGTAACCTCCTCCAGCCCCTACACCCATCTCTATCTCTGTAACCTCCTCCAGCCCCTACACCCCTCCCTATCTCTGTGACCTCCTCCAGCCCCCTCACCCCTCCCTATCTCTGAGACCTCCTCCAGCCCCCTACACCCCTCCCTATCTCTGTACCAACATCCAGCCCGTACACCCCTCCCTATCTCTATAACCTCCTCCGCCCCCTTCACCCCTCCCTATCTCTTTAAATTTCTCCAGCCCCTACACCCCTCCCTATCTCCGTAACCTCCTCCAGCACCTACACCCCTCCCAATCTCTGTAACCTCCCCCAGCACCTACAACCCTCCCTATCGCTGTAAACTCCTCCGGACACTACAACCCTCCCTATCTCTGTAACCTCCTCCATCCCCTACAACCTACCTATCTCTGTAACCTCCTCCAGCATCTACAACCCTCCCTATCTCATAAACCTCCTCCAGCACCTACACCCCTCCCTATCTCTGTAACATCCTCCAGCCCCCTACACCCCTCCCTATCTCTGTAACCTCCTCCAGCACCCTACACCCCTCCCTATCTCTGTAACCTCCTCCAGCCCCCTACACCCCTCCATATCTCTGTGACCTCCTCCAGCCCACTACACCCCTCCCTAACTCTGTAATCTCCTCCAACCCCTACACCGCTCCCTATCTCTGTAACCTCCTCCAGCCCCTACACCCCTCTCTATCTCTGTAACCTCCTCCAGCCCCTACAAACCTCACTATCTCTGTAACCCTCTCCAGCCCCTAGACCCCTCCCTATCTCTGTAACATCCTCCAGCCCCCTACACCCCTCCCTATCTCTGTTTCATCCTCCAGCCCCTACACCACTCCCTATCTCTCTAACCTCCTCTGGACCGTGCACCCCTCCCTATCTCTGTAACCTCCTCCAGCACGTACACCCCTCCATATCTCTGTAACCTCCTCCAGTCCCCTAAACCCCTCCCTATCTTTGTAACCTCCTCCAGCCCCCTACACCCCTCCCTATCTCTGTAACCTCCTCCAGCCCCTACACCCCTCCCTATCTCTGTAACCTCCTCCAGCCCCTACACCCCTCCCTCTCTCTGTAACCTCCTCCAGCCCCTACACCCCTCCCTATCTCTGTAACATCCTCCAGCCCCTACACCCCTCCCTATCTCTGTAACCTCCTCCAGCCCCTACACCCATCCCTATCTCTGTAACCTCCTCCAGCCCCTACACCCTCCCTATCTCTGTAACATCCTCCAGCCCCTACACCCCTCCCTATCTCTGTAAACTCCTCCAGCCCCTACACCACTCCCTATCTCTGTAACCTCCTCCAGTCCCTACAACCCTCCCTATCTCTGTAACCTCCTCCTGTCCCGACACCCCTCCCTATCTCTGTAACCACCTCCAGCCCCCTAATCCCCTCCCAGTCTCTGTCATCCCTCCAGTCCCTACAACCCTCCCTATCTCTGTAAACTCCTCCAGCCTCTAAACCCCACCCTAACTCTGTAATCTAATCCAGGCACGTACAACACTCCCTATCTCTTCAACCTCCTCCAGCCCATCTACACCCCTCCCTATCTCTGTCACGTCCTCCAGCCCCTACACCCCTCCCTATCTCTGTAACCTCCTCTAGTCCCCTACACCCCTCCCTATCTCTGTAACCTCCTCCAGCCCCCTACACCCCTCCCTATCTCTTTAAATTTCTCCAGCCCCTACACCCCTCCCTATCTCCGTAACCTTCTCCAGCCCCTACACCCCTCCCTATCTCTGTAACCTCCT
>JANJGN010001715.1:102500-114238 GCA_026770705.1 Isurus oxyrinchus
AAATCTAACCCTAGCCCTAACCCTAACCCTAGCCCTAACCTTAACACTAACCACTAACCCTAACCCTAATGCAGGGTGCCCTAACTCTAACCCTAACCCTAAACCTAACACTAACCCCTAACGCTAACCCCTAACCCTAACACTAACCCCTAACACTAACCCCTAACCCCTAACCCTAAACCTAACACCTAATCCCTAACCCTAACCCCTAACCCTAACCCTTACCCTAACCCTAACCCCTAACACTAATCCTAACCCAAACCCCTAACACTAACCCTAACCCAAACCTCTAACACTAACCCTAACCCTAATGCAGAGAATCTTAACCCTAACCCTAAACCTAACCCTAGCCCTAATCCTAACCCTAACTCTAACCCTAAGGCCTAACACTAACCCTAACCCTAATGCAGAGAACCTTAACCCTAACCCTAAGTAACGCTCTCTCTCTCTCTCTCATGTCCGCTAAGTAACGCTCTCTCTCTCTCTCTCTCATGTCCGCTAAGTAACGCTCTCTCTCTCTCTCATGTCCGCTAAGTAACGCTCTCTCTCTCTCTCATGTCCGCTAAGTAACACTCTCTCTCTCTCATGTCCGCTAAGTAACACTCTCTCTCTCGCAGTGTCCACGAAGTAACGTTCTCTCTGTCTCTCTGTGTCCGCTAAGTAACTCTCTCTCTCTCTCTGTGTCCGCTAAGTAACGCTCTCTCTCTCTCTGTGTCCACTAAGTAACACTCTCTCTCTCTCATGTCCGCTAAGTAACACTCTCTCTCTCGCAGTGTCCACGAAGTAACGTTCTCTCTGTCTCTCTGTGTCCGCTAAGTAACTCTCTCTCTCTCTCTGTGTCCGCTAAGTAACGCTCTCTCTCTCTCTGTGTCCACTAAGTAACGTTCTCTCTCTCTCATGTCCGCTAAGTAACACTCTCTCTGTCTCTCTGTGTCAGCTAAGTAACGCTCTGTCTCTCTCTCTCTCTCATGTCCGCTAAGTAACGCTCTCTCTCTCTCTGTGTCCGCTAAGTAACACTCTCTCTCTCTCATGTCCGCTAAGTAACGCTCTCTCTCTCTCTGTGTCCGCTAAGTAACACTCTCTCTCTCTGTGTCCGCTAAGTAACGCTCTCTCTCTCTCTGTGTCCGCTAAGTAACGCTCTCTCTCTCTGTGTTCGCTAAGTAACGCTCTCTCTCTCTGTGTCCACTAAGTAACGTTCTCTCTCTCTCTGTGTCAGCTAAGTAACGATCTTTCTCTCTCGCTCTGTGTCCGCTAAGTAACACTCTCTCTCTGTGTCCGCTAAGTAACGCTCTCTCTCTCTCTCTCTCTGTGTCCGCTAAGTAACGATCTCTCTCTCTGTGTCTGTTAAGTAACGCTCTCTCTCGCAGTGTCCGCTAAGTAACGCTCTCTCTCTGTGTCCGCTAAGTAACGCTCTCTCTCTCTCAGTGTCCGCTAAGTAACGCTCTCTCTCTGTGTCCGCTAAGTAACGCTCTCTCTCGCAGTGTCCGCTAAGTAACGCTCTCTCTCTGTGTCCGCTAAGTAACACTCTCTCTCTCGCTCTGTGTCCGCTAAGTAACACTCTCTCTCTGTGTCCGCTAAGTAACGCTCTCTCTCTGTGTCCGCTAAGTAACACTCTCTCTCTCGCTCTGTGTCCGCTAAGTAACACTCTCTCTCTGTGTCCGCTAAGTAACGATCTCTCTCTCTGTGTTCGCTAAATAACGCTCTCTCTCTCTCTCTCTCTCATGTCCGCTAAGTAACGCTCTCTCTCTCTCTCATGTCCGCTAAGTAACACTCTCTCTCTCGCAGTGTCCACGAAGTAACGTTCTCTCTGTCTCTCTGTGTCCGCTAAGTAACTCTCTCTCTCTCTCTGTGTCCGCTAAGTAACGCACTCTCTGTGTCCGCTAAGTAACTCTCTCTCTCTCTCTGTGTCCACTAAGTAACGTTCTCTCTCTCTCATGTCCGCTAAGTAACACTCTCTCTGTCTCTCTGTGTCAGCTAAGTAACGCTCTCTCTCTCTCTCTCTCTCATGTCCGCTAAGTAACGCTCTCTCTCTCTGTGTCCGCTAAGTAACGCTCTCTCTCTCTCTCTCTCTCATGTCCGCTAAGTAACGCTCTCTCTCTCTCTCTCTCTCATGTCCGCTAAGTAACGCTCTCTCTCTCTGTGTCCGCTAAGTAACGCTCTCTCTCTCTCTCTCTCTCATGTCCGCTAAGTAACGCTCTCTCTCTCTCTGTGTCCGCTAAGTAACGCTCTCTCTCTCTGTGTTCGCTAAGTAACGTTCTCTCTCTCTCATGTCCGCTAAGTAACACTCTCTCTGTCTCTCTGTGTCAGCTAAGTAACGATCTTTCTCTCTCGCTCTGTGTCCGCTAAGTAACACTCTCTCTCTGTGTCCGCTAAGTAACGCTCTCTCTCTCTCTCTCTCTGTGTCCGCTAAGTAACGATCTCTCTCTCGGTGTCCGCTAAGTAACGATCTCTCTCTCTGTGTCCGCTAAGTAACGCTCTCTCTCTCTGTGTTCGCTAAATAACGCTCTCTCTCTCTCTCTCTCTCTGTGACCGCTAAGTAACGATCTCTCTCTCTGTGTCTGTTAAGTAACTCTCTCTCTCTCGCAGTGTTCGCTAAGTAACGCTCTCTCTCTCTCGCAGTGTTCGCTAAGTAACGCTCTCTCTCTCTCGCAGTGTCCACGAAGTAACGTTCTCTCTGTCTCTCTCTCAGTGTCCGCTAAGTAACTCTCTCTCTCTCGCAGTGTCCGCTAAGTAACGCTCTCTCTCTCTGTGTCCGCTAAGTAACGCTCTCTCTCTCATAGTGTTCGCTAAGTAACGCTCTGTCTCTCTCTATGTCCACTAAGTTACGCTCTCTCTCTCTCTGTCCACTAAGTAATGCTCTCTCTCTCTCTCGCAGTGTCCGCTAAGTAACGATCTCTCTCTCTCTCTCGCAGTGTCCGCTAAGTTACGCTCTCTCTCTCTGTGTTCGCTAAGTTACGCTCTCTCTCTCTGTGTTCGCTAAGTTACGCTCTCTCTCTCTCCCTGTGTCCGCTAAGTTACGCTCTCTCTCTCTGTGTCCACTGAGTAACGCTCTCTCTCTCTGTGTCCGCTAAGTTACGCTCTCTCTCTCGCAGTGTCCGCTAAGTAACGCTCTCTCTCTCTCTGTGTCCGCTAAGTAACGCTCTCTCTCTCTCTCAGTGTCCTCTAAGTAATGCTCTCTCTCTCGCAGTGTCCGCTAAGTAACGCTCTCTCTCTCTGTGTCCGCTAAGTAACAATCTTTCTCTCTCTCTGTCTGTTAAGTAACGCTCTCTCTCTCTGTGTCCGCTAAGTAACGCTCTGTCTCTCTCATGTCCGCTAAGTAACACTCTCTCTCTCTCTGTGTTCGCTAAGTAACGCTCTGTCTCTCTCATGTCCGCTAAGTTATGCTCTCTCTCTCTCTCTCTCGCAGTGTCCGCTAAGAAACGATCTCTCTCTCTGTCCGTTAAGTAACGCTGTCCCCCTCCCTCTCTCCGCTAAGTAACGCTCTCTCTCTCTGTCCGTTAAGTAACGCTGTCCCCCTCTCTCTCTCTCCGTTAAGTCACGGTGTCCCTCTCTCTCTCTCTCTCTCCCTCGCAGGCCATCTTGTACGATATCATCACCAAGAACTTCACAAAGATCAAACTGCCGAGAGGGGAAACGAAGGCTCTGATCTACTGAGCGAGAACGGGACGCTCCCCCTCTCCCTGTCCGCCTCCTACCTCTCGCCACGGGCCGCCTGCGTTCAGCTGCCCGGTCACTCGATGTCTGGGATGTCCGCCCTCCGGCCCGCTCTCTCTCTCTCTCTCCTGCTGGTCTCAGGCGCTTCCTAGCGTCTCTGTCCTTGGACCCGAGCGTCTACGCGCCTGGCCCTCCGTCTCTCGGTGCCATATCTGGCTGTAAATTTGTGGGGCCGGGTGTAGCCTGTTAACGATCGTGCCAATAAAAGGTTTTCTCCGACACTTGGCCGCAGAGGATTGTGGTGAGCCGGTTAAAGAGCGCGAGAGGGTGGGGCTCCCGGGGTCTGGCGCAAGGTTTCCGCGCTTTCTCTCTCTCGTGTCACCAAGGAACAGGAGGAGGCCATTCAGCCCCTCTTTGAGCCTGTTACTCAGGAACAGGAGGAGGCCCATTCAGCCCCTCTTTGAGCCTGTTACTCAGGAACAGGAGGAGGCCCATTCAGCCCCTCTTTGAGCCTGTTACTCAGGAACAGGAGGAGGCCATTCAGCCCCTCTTTGAGCCTGTTACACAGGAACAGGAGGAGGCCATTCAGCCCCTCTTTGAGCCTGTTACTCAGGAACAGGAGGAGGCCATTCAGCCCCTCTTTGAGCCTGTTACACAGGAACAGGAGGAGGCCATTCAGCCCCTCTTTGAGCCTGTTACACAGGAACAGGAGGAGGCTATTCAGCCCCTCTTTGAGCCTGTTACTCAGGAGGAGGCCATTCAGCCCCTCTTTGAGCCTGTTGCACAGGGACAGGAGGCCATTCAGCCCCTCCCTCCTCCTCCAGCCTGTTGCACAGGGACAGGAGGAGGACATTCAGCCCCTCCCTCCTCCTACACCCTGTTGCACAGGGACAGGAGGAGGCCATTCAGCCCCTCCTCCTCCAGCTTGTGACACAGGAACAGGTGGAGGCCATTCAGCCCCTCCTCCTCCTCATTACACAGGAACAGGAGGAGGCATTCAGCTTCTCCTCCTCCAGCCTGTTACACAGGAACAGGAGGCCATTCAGCCCCTCTTTGAGCCTGTTACATAGGAACAGGAGGAGGCCATTCATCCCCTCTTTGAGCCTGTTACTCAGGAACAGGAGGAGGCCATTCAGCCCCTCTTTGAGCCTGTTACACAGGGACAGGAGGCCATTCAGCCCCTCCCTCCTCCTCCAGCCTGTTGCACCGGGACAGGAGGAGGCCATTCAGCCCCTCCCTCCTACACCCTGTTGCACAGGGACAGGAGGACGCCATTCAGCCCCTCCTCCACCTTGTTACACAGGAACAGGAGGAGGCCATTCAGCCCCTCCTCCTCTAGCTTGTGACACAGGAACAGGTGGAGGCCATTCAGCCCCTCCTCCTCCAGCCTGTTACTCAGGAACAGGAGGAGGCCATTCAGCCCCTCTTTGAGCCTGTTACACAGGAACAGGAGGAGGCCATTCAGCCCCTCCTCCTCCAGCCTGTTACACAGGAACAGGAGGAGGCCATTCAGCCCCTCCTCCTCCAGCCTGTTACACAGGGACAGGAGGCCATTCAGCCCCTCCTCTTCCTCCAGCCTGTTACTCAGAAACAGGAGGAGGCCATTCAGCCCCTCCTCCTCCTCCAGCCTGTTACACAGGAACAGGAGGAGGCCATTCAGCCCCTCCTCCGCCAGCCTGTTACCAATGGAACGAGGGAGGGGGCCCAAGGTGGGAGCAGTGGAGGAACTAGGAACAGGAGCTGGCCACTCGGCCCTGCTCTCCCCCCTCCGTTCAACGTGACCGTGGCTGATTTGAACTCCGTACTCCCGCTCTCTCTCTCTCCCCTCCCCATCCCCTTTAGAGCCTAGAAGTACATCCACTTCCTTCCCGAACAGACTCGGTGGGTGACCCGGCCTCCACGGTGGGGAAACGCCACTGGGGTTCACCACCCTTCCGAGCGAAGACATTTCTCCTCATCTCAGTCCCCAACGGCCTACCCCCCGTAACCTGAGGCTCCGAACCCTCGCCCTGGACCCCACCCCCCTCCCCCCCCAGCAGAGGAAAAGGTCCTCCCGGCGTCCATCCAGCTCACGAACGAACGCCGTGGAGGTGTAATAACTCCTCTTTCCACACCCTCCAACTCCTCTCGCTCGCGCGCACTAAAATCATTGACGGCGATAGAGGCAAGCCGACGATTAAAGGCTCAAGGGATAAAATACAGGTGACGGGAGTCCTCGAAACGGTGGCCGGGGTGTCCCTCCGCACTGGTCTGGGCTCTCACACTGCCTTTCGGGTGGACTCGAGGAAAGCTTGCAGTCCGTCAATTTCGCTCTCTGCTCTGGGGCTGGGGCTGGGGCTGGGGCTGGGGCTGAGGCTTCAGCAGCTGCTGTCACAGAATCATCCCGGTGCAGAAGAGACCCTTCGGCCCATCGAGTCTGTGCACCCGACCCGTGAGAAACCCCCTGACCTGCCTACCTCACCCCCCTTGACCAGCGTTTGGCCCCCCCCACAGCCTCGAACGTTAGGAGGTGCCGAGCGCTCGTCCAGGGACTTTGTAAAGGGTGTGAGGGTAACCCACCCTCCCAGGCAGCGCATTCCACACCCTCACCACCCTCTGGGTAAAAAAGTTTCTTCTCACATCCCCCCCTAAACCTCCTGCCCCCCCTCACCTTGAACTGATGCCCCCCTCGTGACTGACACTTCAACTCATGGGAACAGCAGCTCCCCTATCCACCCTGTCCATGCCCCTTCATAATCTTGTCCACCTTGATCAGGTCGCCCCTCAGTCTTCTCTGCCTACCTCACCCCATTGACCAGCGCTTGGCCCCCACAGCCTGGAATGTTAGGAGGTGCCGAGTGCTCATCCAGGTACTTTTTAAAGGATGTGAGGCTAACCCACCTCCACCACCTAGTCTTCTCTGCTCCAATGCAAACAACCCAAGTCTATCCAACCCTCTCTTCATCACGTAAATGTTCCATCCCCCAGGCAACGTCCTGGTGAATCTCCTCTGCACCCCCTCCAGTGCCATCACATCCTTCCTATAATGTGGCGACCAGAACCGCGCCCAGTAATCCAGCTGTGGCCTCACCAAGGGTCTATACAACTCCAATATCACCTCCCTACTTTTGTCATCTATGCCTCGATTGATAAAGGCAAGCGTCCCCTGTGCCTTTTTCACCACCCCCACTAACATGCCCCCTCCGCCTTCGGAGATCTATGGACCCACACACGCCAAGGTCCCTTTGTCCCTCAGGACTTCCTCGTGCCACGCCGTTCACTCCACACTTCCTCGCCCAATACCTCCTCCCAACGTGTTACCACCCCAGGCACGTTTCGGGGTTAAATTCCACCCGCCCCTTTGACCGTCCCGTCCGCGTCTTCCTGTGGGCCCGAGACGCGCTCAACCTCTCCGTGAACCAACCCGGCCAATCTCTGCGCCAACTGCTGTCCTCGCTACTCAAGGGGTTGGACCTTCTCAGGTCGTAGCACAGAAGCGAAACAACCCCACCCGACCAGCTTTTAAAGCGCAGCCGGCCGGTGGGTGAGAGGGTGGGTGGGTGGGGGGGCGCATGGAGGGTCGTTGTTTTTTTTTAAACTAATCGAAACCATGAACCACCCCGCGTGACCTTGTTTGTAAGTGGTCGACTGGAGGGGGGAGGGGGGGGTAAAACGTGCTGAGCTCTGACTTTTTTTTTAAAGGGCCGGCGTCCTTCTTTAAGCGAAGGGCAAAATGGGAGAGTCCGTCACTGCGGAGGTCGTACACCCAACCACCCCCCCCCCCGCGCCCCCACCTCCCCCACCCCCTCCCCTCCCACCGCAGTCCTGGCCAACAACCAGTTGTCGACCTGTTATAAATAGACAGCAAAGCACAGCAGCCTTGAAATAGACCAGGAAGGTCGGTGAGCCTGGGTCAACCCCCCCCCCCCCCCCCCCCCCCAACACCCCAAACCTCGAGGGGGATGAGGAGATGGAAAGGGGAGCGAGGGCCAGGCTGTAGAAAGCTGCAAACAGACCCCAGGGATCAGGTCAGAGAGCGGCTTTGGTCTGTGGAGCTGGGGATTAGCGCAGGCTGCAGGGTCTGGGCTCAGTCGTGCTGACGGTGCACAGTCTGTCAGGCTCAGGTCACTCAAGGGAACGGTTGCGAGCTTCAGTCAACAGAGAGAGAGAGAGAGAGAGAGAGAGAGAGAGAGAGATAGAGAGACCGCAACCACCACCCCCCCACACCGCCCCACCTAACCTCACGCAGGTTAGATCAGAGACTCCCGCTCGATTATCCAGGCCAGGCTCAGCGGACGGTTAGCCAAGGGGATCAGCGCTGAGGGAGCGCCGCGCTGTCGGAGGGTCAGTGCTGAGGGAGAGCCGCGCTGTCGGAGGGTCAGTGCTGAGGGAGAGCCGCACTGTCGGAGGGTCAGTGCTGAGGGAGAGCCGCACTGTCGGAGGGTCAGTGCTGAGGGAGAGCCGCACTGTCGGAGGGTCAGTGCTGAGGGAGAGCCGCACTGTCGGAGGGTCAGTGCTGAGGGAGAGCCGCACAGTCGGAGGGTCAGTGCTGAGGGAGAGCCGCACTGTCGGAGGGTCAGTGCTGAGGGAGAGCCGCACTGTCGGAGGGTCAGTGCTGAGGGAGAGCCGCACAGTCGGAGGGTCAGTGCTGAGGGAGCACCGCACTGTCGGAGGGTCAGTGCTGAGGGAGCGCCGCACTGTCGGAGGGTCAGTGCTGAGGGAGAGCCGCACAGTCGGAGGGTCAGTGCTGAGGGAGAGCCGCATTGTCGGAGGGTCAGCGCTGAGGGAGAGACGCACTGTCGGAGGGTCAGTACTGAGGGAGAGCTACACTGTCGGAGGGTCAGCGCTAAGGGAGAGCCGCACTGTCAGACTCAGTTTGCGACTCCCGCTCTCCCCACCCCTCCCCCCCCAGACGTGGGTAACCGGGTGCTTGCTGACATCACCCCTTGACCCACCGGCCTTACCACGAGTTGTAAGGTCCTGCCACCTCCTTCAGGAGTCCCTCTCGCCCTCCCCGAGCCCGGTCCCCCACGGCCTGAGCACTACCGGAGGCAACAGGGTCAACGCCTTGGACCCCCTTAACCTTCCCTTTAAAGAGAAGGGGCTCGATTCACGCAGACGTGCGGAACGGACCAGCCCGGAGCGGAGCAGCGAATTCGGAGCGAATCCCAAATCAAACCTCACAGCCTTTCAGGGAACTGTACAAAGGCAGGTTTAATGGTAACACACACACACACACACACGTGTCCAGCACCCCCGCCCCCACGCGTAGAACGCTCTTCACCCGCAAACCATCACCCGGTTTTCTCATATCTTCGTCCCCAGCGCCGGCTGAGCAGATCTGAGCGTTCCCTACGACCTTCCGAGCGGACGATCCACTTCACCCTCGCGGGCGCCGGTCCTCGAGCCGACTCCGACTCCGGTCCACTCCGCGTGCTGGCGAGGAAGGGCTGAGGGCGCTGAGTTCTGCCGAGGCGATATTCCGGCAACGGGGGACCGAAGGCCTGCGTCCCAGAGCCGGGCCGCGCCCCTGGCCAAGCCGTTCCAGTGCAGCTGCCGCACCGGCGCCTACCCGGCCGTGCGGAGATTTGCCCTTCACCGCCAAAACGACAAAAAAAAAGGGCAGGACGAATCCAACCCGGCCGATGACCGGCCCCCGCCGTCGGTCCTGCTCTCCCCGTCTCACCAGCGAAGCAACGGCAGGGGATGCCCGCGGGCTCCTCGCCCAAGCGGCGCCGGCTCGCCCGCGACCCGCTCCACCGATGCCCCCCCTTGGGGTTCCGCCAGCTCCTGACCCCCCATCACGGCCTTGGCGCAAAGGTGAGAAAGCAGAAGGTGATGATGGCAGAGCAAGGGTCAGCCCTGAAAGGTTCGGGCCAGTACGTCAAGGCACAACGGGGCAAAAAGGGAGCGTCGACGGTAGCGGGTTAAAGACTAGAGGAGGTGCTGATAGCGGTGCGAAGGCAAGAAAGCAGAACGTGATGACGGCAGGACAAGGGTAAGCGTTGTGCGCAAGAGCGACGTGGAACAGGCAGGAAAGTGTTGGGTGGGTGGGTGGGTGGGGAACAAAGGATCGAAAAGGCGGGTAACAAGGTGGGGGGGTGGGCTAAACAATGAATGAAAATAAAAAATAAATGGGTCAAGAAATGAATTTTGAGAAAACAAAAGACGGGGGGGGGGGGGGGGGGGGGGGGGGGGTGCGAGGGTAAGAGGAGATCGTCCCAGGCGCGGAGTTGTTCAACTCGACGTCGAGTACGGAGACGCCCCCATCGGAAGTGGCGAAGGCAGGAGTCAAGTTGGTGTCCGTCCCTTGTTCCGCGCTCACCCCAATCTTCTTTCTCCCCTGTGCACCGCCATCAGCACGCCCTTCAGTCTTGAGCACTCCCCGTGTCCTGCGCGCACGACGCCTCTGTCAATCTCTCCTCTGCCCCCACCGACGCTGCCAGACCTGCTGAGCTTTTCCCAGCGTTTGCCCAATTTGTTTCAGATCTCCCACATCCGGGCCAGTTGGTTTTCACCGTCTGGACGCATTCACTCCCTCCCCACCACCCCACCACCCCACCGACGCACAGTGGCAGCAGCGTGTGTACCATCTACAAGATGCACTGCAACAACTCGCCAAGGCTCCTTCGACAGCGCCGCCCAAACCCACGGCCGCTACCGTCTAGAAGGACAAGGGGCAGCGGACACATGGGGAACACCCACCACCTGGAAGTTCCCCCTCCGAGCCCCTCACCATCCCGACTTGGAAATATGTCGGCCGTTCCTTCACTGTCGCTGGGTCAAAATCCTGGAACTCCCTCCCTAACAGTGCTGTGGGTGTACCTACACCACAGGGACAAAATCCTGGAACTCCCTCCCTACCAGCGCTGTGGGTGTACCTACACCACAGAGACAAAATCCGGGAACTCCCTCCCTAACAGCACTGTGGGTGTACCTACACCACAGGGGACAAAATCCTGGAACTCCCTCCCTAACAGCACTGTGCATGTACCTACACCACAGGGTACAAAATCCTGGAACTCACTCCCTAACAGCGCTGTGGGTGTACCTACACCACAGGGGGACAAAATCCTGGAACTCACTCCCTAACAGCGCTGTGGGTGTACCTACACCACAGGGGGACAAAATCCTGGAACTCCCTCCCTAACAGCGCTGTGGGTGTACCTACACGACAGGGACAAAATCCTGCAACTCCCTCCCTAACAGCGCTGTGGGTGTACCTACACCACAGGGACAAAATCCTGGAACTCCCTCCCTAACAGCGCCGTGGGTGTACCTACACCACAGGGACAAAATCCTGGAACTCCCTCCCTAACAGCGCTGTGGGTGTACCTACACCACAGGGACAAAATCCTGGAACTCCCTCCCTACCAGCGCTGTGAGTGTACCTACACCACAGGGACAAAATCCTGGAACTCCCTCCCTAACAGCGCTGTGGGTGTACCTACACCACAGGGGACAAAATCCTGGAACTCCCTCCCTAACAGCGCTGTGGGTGTACCTACACCACAGGGACAAAATCCTGGAACTCCCTCCCTACCAGCGCTGTGAGTGTACCTACACCACAGGGACAAAATCCTGGAACTCCCTCCCTAACAGCGCTGTGGGTGTACCTACACCACAGGGGGACTGCAGCGGATCAAGGCGGCGGCTCACCCACCACCTTCTCAAGGGAGCAATTAGGGACGGGTAATAAATGCTGGGCCCGGCCAGTGACCCCCCCCACATCCCATGAACGCATAAAATAACTTGACAAAGGTCGTCATTACACTGATCACAAATTTCAGCTTACAAATAAACCGTCGCTAATGTGACTCATTACAATCCTCAACATCATTACAATCCTCAACACGGTCATATATAAATGCCCATTACAAGGCACACCGATGACGCAAACCTTCTGTTAGACGAGGCCACGTTTCTGATTTCAAAATGCTTTTTCATTCATTCATTTATTGCCCGTCCCTAATTGCCCCCCTTGAGAAGGTGGTGGGTGAGCTGCCTTCTTGAACCGCTGCAGTCCCCCTGTGGTGTAGGTACACCCACAGTGCTGTTAGGGAGGGAGTTCCAGGATTTTGTCCCTGTGGTGTAGGTACACCCAC
>JANJGN010001716.1:0-2500 GCA_026770705.1 Isurus oxyrinchus
ACTGGGGAGGAGAGAGAGAGAGAGAGAGAGAGAGAGAAACAATTACTACAGCATCACATCGAGGGAGAGAGAGAGAGAGAGAGAAACAATTACTACAGCATCACATCGAGGGAGAGAGAGAGAGAAACAATTACTACAGCATCACATCGAGGGAGAGAGAGAGAGAGAAACAATTACTACAGCATCACATCGAGGGAAGAGAGAGACCGAGAGAGAGAAACAATTACTACAGCATCACATCGAGGGAGAGAGAGAGAGAGAGAAACAATTACTACAGCATCACATCGAGGGAGAGAGAGAGAGAGACAGAGAAACAATTACTACAGCATCACATCGAGGAGAGAGAGAGAGAGAGAGAAACAATTACTACAGCATCACATCGAGGGAGAGAGAGAGAGAGAGAGAGAGAGAAACAATTACTACAGCATCACATCGAGGGAGAGAGAGAAGAGAGAGAGAGAGAGAAACAATTACTACAGCATCACATCGAGGGAGAGAGAGAGAGAGAAACAACTACTACAGCATCACATCGAGAAAGAGAGAGAGAGAGAGAGAAACAATTACTACAGCATCACTTCGAGGGAGAGAGAGAGAGAGAGAGAAACAATTACTACAGCTTCACATCGAGGGAGAGAGAGAGATAGAGAGAGAAACAATTACTACAGCATCACATCGAGGGAGAGAGAGAGAGGAGAGAGAAACAATTACTACAGCATCACATCGAGGGAGAGAGAGAGAGAGGACAGAGAGAAACAATTACAACAGCATCACATCGAGGGAGAGAGGAGAGAAACAATTACTACAGCATCACATCGAGGGGAGAGAGAGAGAGAGAGGAGAGAGAAACAATTACTACAGCATCACATCGAGGGAGAGAGAGAGAGAAAGAAACAATTACTACAGCATCACATCGAGGGAGAGAGAGAGAGAGAGAGAGAAACAATTACTACAGCATCACATCGAGGGAGAGAGAGAGAGAGAGAAACATCTACTACAGCATCACATCGAGAAAGAGAGAGAGAGAGAGAGAAACAATTACTACAGCATCACATCGAGGGAGAGAGAGAGAGAGAGAGAGAAACAATTACTACAGCATCACATCGAGGGAGAGAGAGAGAGAGAGAAACAATTCCTACAGCATCACATCGAGGGAGAGAGAGAGAGAGAGAGAAACAATTACTACAGCTTCACATCAAGGGAGAGAGAGAGAGAGAAACAATTACTACAGCTTCACATCGAGGGAGAGAGAGAGAGAGAGAGAAACAATTACTACAGCATCACATCGAGGGAGAGAGAGAGAGAGAGAGAGAAACAATTACTACAGCATCACATCGAGGAGAGAGAGAGAGAGAGAGAGAGAGAGAGAGAAACAATTACTACAGCATCACATCGAGGGAGAGAGAGAGAGAGAGAAACAATTACTACAGCATCACATCGAGGGAGAGAGAGAGAGAGAGAGAGAGAAACAATTACGACAGCATCACATCGAGGGAGAGAGAGAGAGAGAGAAACAATTACTACAGCATCACATCGAGGGAGGAGAGAGAGAGAGAGAGAAACAATTACTACAGCTTCACATCGAGGGAGAGAGAGAGAGAGAGAGAGAAACAATTACTACAGCATCACATCGAGGGAGAGAGAGAGAGAGAAAGAGAAACAATTACTGCAGCATCACATCGAGGGAGAGAGAGAGAGAGAGAGAGAGAAACAATTACTACAGCATCACATCGAGAGAGAGAGCGAGAGAGAGAGGAACAATTACTACAGCATCACATCGAGGGGAGAGAGAGAAACAATTACTACAGCATCACATCGAGGGAGAGAGAGAGAGAGAGAGAGAGAGAGAGAAACAATTACTACAGCATCACATCGAGGGAGAGAGAGAGAGAGAGAGAAACAATTACTACAGCATCACATCGAGGGAGAGAGAGAGAGAGAGAGAAACAATTACTACAGCATCACATCGAGGGAGAGAGAGAGAGAGAGAGAGAGAGAAACAATTACTACAGCATCACATCGAGGGGAGAGAGAGAGAGAGAGAAACAATTACTACAGCATCACATCGAGGGAGAGAGAGAGAGAGAGAAACAATTACTACAGCATCACATCGAGGGAGAGAGAGAGAGAGAAACAATTACTACAGCATCACATCGAGGGAGAGAGAGAAAGAGAAACAATTACTTCAGCATCACATCGAGGGAGAGAGAGAGAGAGAGAAACAATTACTACAGCATCACATCGAGGGAGAGAGAGAGAGAGAGAGAGAAACAATTACTACAGCATCACATCGAGGGAGAGAGAGGGAGAGAGAGAGAGAAACAATTACTACAGCATCACATCGAGGGAGGAGAGAGAGAGAGAGAAACAATTACTACAGCATCACATCGAGGGAGAGAGAGAGAGAGAGAAACAATTACTACAGCATCACATCGAGGGAAGAGAGAGAGAGAGAGAGAGAAACAATTACTACAGCATCACATCGAGGGAGAGAGAGAGAGAG
>JANJGN010001716.1:5000-32500 GCA_026770705.1 Isurus oxyrinchus
ACAGCATCACATCGAGGGAGAGAGAGAGAGAGAGAAACAATTACTACAGCATCACATCGAGGGAGAGAGAGCAGAGAGAGAGAGAAACAATTACTACGAGCATCACATCGAGGGAGAGAGAGAGAGAGAGAGAAGAAATTACTACAGCATCACATCGAGGGAGAGAGAGAGAGAGAGAAACAAATTACTACAGCATCACATCGAGTGAGAGAGAGAGAGAGAGAGAAACAATTACTACAGCATCACATCGAGGGAGAGAGAGAGAGAGAGAGAAACAATTACTACAGCATCACATCGAGGGAGAGAGAGAGAGAGAGAGAGAGAAAAAATTGCTACAGCATCACATCGAGGGAGAGAGAGAGAGAGCGAAACAATTACTACAGCATCACATCGAGGGAGAGAGAGAGAGAGAGAGAAACAATTACTACAGCATCACATCGAGGGAGAGGGAGAGAGAGAGAGAAACAATTACTACAGCATCACATCGAGGGGAGAGAGAGAGAGAGAGAGAAACAATTACTACAGCATCACATCGAGGGAGAGAGAGAGACAAACAATTACTACAGCATCACATCGAGGGAGAGAGAGAGAGAGAGAAACAATTACTACAGCATCACATCGAGGTGAGAGAGAGAGAGAGAGAGAGAAACAATTACTACAGCATCACATCGAGGGAGAGAGAGAGAGAGAGAGAGAAACAATTACAACAGCATCACATCGAGGGAGAGAGAGAGAGAGAGAGAAACAATTACTACAGCATCACATCGAGGGAGAGAGAGAGAGAGAGAGAGAGAAACAATTACTACAGCATCACATCGAGGTGAGAGAGAGAGAGAGAGCGAAACAATTACTACAGCATCACATAGATGGAGAGATAGAGAGAGAGAAACAATTACGACAGCATCACATCGAGGGAGAGAGACAGTGAGAGAAACAATTAATACAGCATCACATCGAGGGGAGAAGAGAGAGAGAGAGAGAGAGAGAAACAATTACTACAGCATTACATCGAGGGAGAGAGAGAGAGAGAGAGAAACAATTACTGCAGCATCACATCGAGGGAGAGAGAGAGAGAGAGGGAGAAACAATTACTACAGCATCACATCGAGGGAGAGAGAGAGAGAGAGAGAGAGAAACAATTACTACAGCATCACATCGAGGGAGAGAGAGAGAGAGAAACAATTACTACAGCATCACATCGAGGGAGAGAGAGAGAGAGAGAGAAACAATTACTACAGCATCACATCGAGGGAGAGAGAGAGAGAGAGAGAAACAATTACTACAGCATCACATCGAGGGAGAGAGAGAGAGAGAGAGAAACAATTACTACAGCATCACATCGAGGGAGAGAGAGAGAGAGAGAGAAACAATTACTACAGCATCACATCGAGGGAGAGAGAGAGAGAGAGAGAAACAATTACTACAGCATCACATCGAGGGAGAGAGAGAGAGAGAGAGAAAAACAATTACTGCAACATCACATCGAGGGAGAGAGAGAGAGAGAGAGAGAAACAATTACTACAGCATCACATCGAGGGAGAGAGAGAGAGAGAGAGAAACAATTACTACAGCATCACATCGAGGGAGGGAGAGAGAGAGAGAAACAATTACTACTGCATCACATCGAGTGAGAGAGAGAGAGAGAGAGAGAAACAATTACTACAGCATCACATCGAGGGAGAGAGAGAGAGAGAGAGAAACAATTACTACAGCATCACATTGAGGGAGAGAGAGAGAGAGAGAGAAACAATTACTACAGCATCACATCGAGGGAGAGAGAGAGAGAGAGAGAAACAATTACTACAGCATCACATCGAGTGAGAGAGAGAGAGAGAGAGAGAAACAATTACTACAGCATCACATCGAGGGAGAGAGAGAGAGAGAGAGAGAGAGAGAGAAACAATAACTACAGCATCACATCGAGGGAGAGAGAGAGAAACAATTACTACAGCATCACATCGAGGGAGAGAGAGAGAGAGAGAGAAACAATTACTACAGCATCACATCGAGGGAGAGAGAGAGAGAGAGAGAAACAATTACTACAGCATCACATCGAGGGAGAGAGAGAGAGAGAGAGAAACAATTACGACAGCATCACATCGAGGGAGAGAGAGAGAGAGAGAGAAACAATTACTACAGCATCACATCGAGGGAGAGAGAGAGAGAGAGAAACAATTACTACAGCATCACATCGAGGGGAGAGAGAGAGAGAGAGAGAAACAATTACTACAGCATCACATCGAGGGAAAGAGAGAGAGAGAGAAACAATTACTACAGCATCACATCGAGGGAGAGAGAGAGAGAGAGAGCGAAACAATTACTACAGCATCACATAGATGGAGAGATAGAGAGAGAGAAACAATTACTACAGCATCACATCGAGTGAGAGAGAGAGAGAGAAACAATTACTACAGCATCACATCGAGGGAGAGAGAGAGTGAGAGAGAGAAACAATTACTACAGCATCACATCGAGGGAGAGAGAGAGAGAGAGAAACAATTACTACAGCATCACATCGAGGGAGAGAGAGAGAGAGAGAAACAATTACAACAGCATCACATCGAGGGGAGAGAGAGAGAGAGAGAGAAACAATTACTACAGCATCACATCGAGGGAGAGAGAGAGAGAGAGAAACAATTACGACAGCATCACATCGAGTGAGAGAGAGAGAGAGAGAGAGAGAAACAAATACTACAGCATCACATCGAGGGAGAGAGAGAGAGAGAGAGAAACAATTACTACAGCATCACATCGAGGGAGAGAGAGAGAGAGACAGAAACAATTACTACAGCATCACATCGAGGGAGAGAGAGAGAGAGAGAGAAACAATTACTACAGCATCACATCGAGGGAGAGAGAGAGAGAGAAACAATTACTACAGCATCACATCGAGGGAGAGAGAGAGAGAGAGAGAGAAACAATTACTACAGCATCACATCGAGGGAGAGAGAGAGAGAGAGAAACAATTACGACAGCATCACATCGAGGGAGAGAGAGAGAGAGAGAAAAAATTACTACAGCATCACATCGAGGGAGAGAGAGAGAGAGAGAGAAACAATTACTACAGCATCACATCGAGTGAGAGAGCGAGAGAGAGAGAGAAACAATTACCACAGCATCACATCGAGGGAGAGAGTGAGACAGAGAGAGAATCAATTACTACAGCATCACATCGAGGGAGAGAGAGAGAGAGAGAGAGAAACAATTACTGCAGCATCACATCGAGGGAGAGAGAGAGAGAGAAACAATTACTACAGCATCACATCGAGGGAGAGAGAGAGAGAGAGAGAAACAATTACTACAGCATCACATCGAGGGAGAGAGAGAGAGAGAAACAATTACTACAGCATCACATCGAGGGAGAGAGAGAGAGAGAGAGAAACAATTACTACAGCATCACATCGAGGGAGAGAGAGAGAGAGAGAGAAACAATTACTACAGCATCACATCGAGGGAGAGAGAGAGAGAGAGAAACAATTACTACAGCATCACATCGAGGGAGAGAGAGAGAGAGAGAGAGAAACAATTACTACAGCATCACATCGAGGGAAAGAGAGAGAGAGAGAAACAATTACTACAGCATCACATCGAGGGAGAGAGAGAGAGAGAGAGAAACAATTACTACAGCATCACATCGAGGGAGAGAGAGAGAGAGAGAGAGAAACAATAACTACAGCATCACATCGAGGGAGAGAGAGAGAGAGAGAGAGAGAGAAACAATTACTACAGCATCACATCGAGGGAGAGAGAGAGAGAGAAACAATTACTACAGCATCACATCGAGGGAGAGAGAGAGAGAGAGAGAGAGAAACAATTACTACAGCATCACATCAAGGGAGGAGAGAGAGAGAGAGAGAGAGAAACAATTACTACAGCATCACATCAAGGGAGAGAGAGAGAGAGAGAAACAATTACTACAGCATCACATCGAGGAGAGAGAGAGAGAGAGAGAGAAACAATTACTACAGCATCACATCGAGGGAGAGAGAGAGAGAGAGAGAAACAATTACTACAGCATCACATCGAGGGAGAGAGAGAGAGAGAGAGAGAGAAACAATTACTACAGCATCTCATCGAGGGAGAGAGAGAGAGAGAGAGAGAAACAATCACTACAGCATCACATCGAGGGAGAGAGAGAAAGAGAAACAATTACTTCAGCATCACATCGAGGGAGAGAGAGAGAGAGAGAAACAATTACTACAGCATCACATCGAGGGAGAGAGAGAGAGAGAGAGAGAAACAATTACTACAGCATCACATCGAGGGAGAGAGAGAGAGAGAGAGAGAGAGAAACAATTACTACAGCATCACATCGAGGGAGAGAGAGAGAGAGAGAGAGAAACAATTACTACAGCATCACATCGAGGGAGAAGAGAGAGAGAGAAACAATTACTACAGCATCACATCGAGGGAGAGAGAGAGAGAGAAACAATTACTACAGCATCACATCGAGGGAGAGAGAGAGAGAGAGAGAAACAATTACTACAGCATCACATCGAGGGAGAGAGAGAGAGAGAGAAACAATTACTACAGCATCACATCGAGGGAGAGAGAGAGAGAGAGAGAAAACAATTACTACAGCATCACATCGAGGGAGAGAGGAGAGAGAGACAGAGAGAAACAATTACTACAGCATCACATCGAGGGAGAGAGAGAGAGAAACAATTACTACAGCATCACATCGAGGGAGAGAGAGAGAGAGAGAGAGAGAGAAACAATTAATACAGCATCACATCGAGGGAGAGAGAGAGAGAGAGAGAGAGAAACAATTACTACAGCATCACATCGAGGGAGAGAGAGAGAGAGAAACAACTACTACAGCATCACATCGAGAAAGAGAGAGAGAGAGAGAGAAACAATTACTATCGAGAAAGAGAGAGAGAGAGAGAGAAACAATTACTACAGCATCACTTCGAGGGAGAGAGAGAGAGAGAGAGAAACAATTACTACAGCTTCACATCGAGGGAGAGAGAGAGATAGAGAGAGAAACAATTACTACAGCATCACATCGAGGGAGAGAGAGAGAGAGAGAGAGAGAAACAATTACTACAGCATCACATCGAGGGAGAGAGAGAGAGAGAGAAATATTTACTACAGCATCACATCGAGGGAGAGAGAGAGAGAGAGAAACAATTACTACAGCATCACATAGAGGGAGAGAGAGAGAGAGAGAAACAATTACTACAGCATCACATCGAGGGAGAGAGAGAGAGAGAGAAACAATTACTACAGCATCACATCGAGGGAGAGAGAGAGAGAGAGAAACAATTACTACAGCATCACATCGAGGGAGAGAGAGAGAGAGAGAGATACAGTTACTACAGCATCACATCGAGGGAGAGAGAGAGAGAGAGAGAAACAATTACTACAGCATCACATCGAGGGAGAGAGAGAGAGAGAGAGAGAGAGAAACAATTACTACAGCATCACATCGAGGGAGAGAGAGAGAGAGAGAGAGAAACAATTAATACAGAATCACATCGAGGGAGAGAGAGAGAGAGAGAGAGATACAGTTACTACAGCATCACATCGAGGGAGAGAGAGAGAGAGAGAGAGAGATACAGTTACTACAGCATCACATCGAGGGAGAGAGAGAGAGAGAGAGAGAAACAATTACTACAGCATCACATCGAGGTAGAGAGAGAGAGAGAGAGAGAGAAACAATTACTACAGCATCACAGGGAGGGACAGAGAGAGAGAGAGAGAGAAACAATTACTACAGCATCACATCGAGGGAGAGAGAGAGAGAGAGAAACAATTACTACAGCATCACATCGAGGGAGAGAGAGAGAGAGAGAGAGAGAAACAATTACTACAGCATCACATCAAGGGTGAGAGAGAGAGAGAGAAACAATTACTACAGCATCACATCGAGGGAGAGAGAGAGAGAGAGAGAGAAACAATTACTACAGCATCACATCGAGGGAGAGAGAGAGAGAAACAATTACTACAGCTTCACATCGAGGGAGAGAGAGAGAGAAACAATTACTACAGCATCACATCGAGGGAGAGAGAGAGAGAGAAACAATTACTACAGCATCACATCGAGGGAGAGAGAGAGAGAGAGAGAGAAACAATTACTACAGCATCACATCGAGGGAGAGAGAGAGAGAGAGAGAAACAATTACTACAGCATCACATCGAGGGAGAGAGAGAGAGAGGACAGAGAGAAACAATTACTACAGCATCACATCGAGGGAGAGAGGAGAGAAACAATTACTACAGCATCACATCGAGGGAGAGAGAGAGAGAGAGATAGAGAAACAATTACTACAGCATCACATCGAGGGAGAGAGAGAGAGAAAGAAACAATTACTACAGCATCACATCGAGGGAGAGAGAGAGAGAGAGAGAAACAATTACTACAGCATCACATCGAGGGAGAGAGAGAGAGAGAGAAACATCTACTACAGCATCACATCGAGAAAGAGAGAGAGAGAGAGAGAAACAATTACTACAGCATCACATCGAGGGAGAGAGAGAGAGAGAGAGAAACAATTACTACAGCTTCACATCGAGGGAGAGAGAGAGAGAGAGAGAGAAACAATTACTACAGCATCACATCGAGGGAGAGAGAGAGAGAGAGAAACAATTCCTACAGCATCACATCGAGGGAGAGAGAGAGAGAGAGAGAGAAACAATTACTACAGCTTCACATCAAGGGAGAGAGAGAGAGAGAAACAATTACTACAGCTTCACATCGAGGGAGAGAGAGAGAGAGAGAGAAACAATTACTACAGCATCACATCGAGGGAGAGAGAGAGAGAGAGAGAGAAACAATTACTACAGCATCACATCGAGGGAGAGAGAGAGAGAGAGAAACAATTACTACAGCATCACATCGAGGGAGAGAGAGAGAGAGAGAGAGAGAAACAATTACGACAGCATCACATCGAGGGAGAGAGAGAGAGAGAGAAACAATTACTACAGCATCACATCGAGGGAGAGAGAGAGAGAGAGAGAGAAACAATTACTACAGCTTCACATCGAGGGAGAGAGAGAGAGAGAGAGAGAGAAACAATTACTACAGCATCACATCGAGGGAGAGAGAGAGAGAGAAAGAGAAACAATTACTGCAGCATCACATCGAGGGAGAGAGAGAGAGAGAGAGAGAGAAACAATTACTACAGCATCACATCGAGAGAGAGAGCGAGAGAGAGAGGAACAATTACTACAGCATCACATCGAGGGAGAGAGAGAAACAATTACTACAGCATCACATCGAGGGAGAGAGAGAGAGAGAGAGAGAGAGAAACAATTACTACAGCATCACATCGAGGGAGAGAGAGAGAGAGAGAGAAACAATTACTACAGCATCACATCGAGGGAGAGAGAGAGAGAGAGAAACAATTACTACAGCATCACATCGAGGGAGAGAGAGAGAGAGAGAGAGAGAGAAACAATTACTACAGCATCACATCGAGGGAGAGAGAGAGAGAGAGAGAAACAATTACTACAGCATCACATCGAGGGAGAGAGAGAGAGAGAAACAATTACTACAGCATCACATAGAGGGAGAGAGAGAGAGAGAAACAATTACTACAGCATCACATCGAGGGAGAGAGAGAAAGAGAAACAATTACTTCAGCATCACATCGAGGGAGAGAGAGAGAGAGAGAAACAATTACTACAGCATCACATCGAGGGAGAGAGAGAGAGAGAGAGAGAAACAATTACTACAGCATCACATCGAGGGGAGAGAGAGGGAGAGAGAGAGAGAAACAATTACTACAGCATCACATCGAGGGAGAGAGAGAGAGAGAGAAACAATTACTACAGCATCACATCGAGGGAGAGAGAGAGAGAGAGAAACAATTACTACAGCATCACATCGAGGGAGAGAGAGAGAGAGAGAGAGAAACAATTACTACAGCATCACATCGAGGGAGAGAGAGAGAGAGAGAGAAACAATTACTACAGCATCACATCGAGGGAGAGAGAAAGAGAGAGAGAGAGAAACAATAACTACAGCATCACATCGAGGGAGAGAGAGAGAGAGAGAGAGAGAAACAATTACAACAGCATCACATCGAGGGAGAGAGAGAGAGAGAAACAATTACTAGAGCATCACATCGAGGGAGAGAGAGAGAGAGAGCGAGAGAAACAATTACTACAGCATCACATCAAGGGAGAGAGAGAGAGAGAGAGAGAGAAACAATTACTACAGCATCACATCGAGTGAGAGAGCGAGAGAGAGAGAGAAACAATTACTACAGCATCACATCGAGGGAGAGAGAGAGAGAGAGAGAAACAATTACTACAGCATCACATCGAGGGAGAGAGAGAGAGAGAGAGAGAAACAATTACTGCAGCATCACATCGAGGGAGAGAGAGAGAGAGAAACAATTACTACAGCATTACATCGAGGGAGAGAGAGAGAGAGAATGAGAAACAATTACTACAGCATCACATCGAGGGAGAGAGAGAGAGAAACAATTACTACAGCATCACATCGAGGGAGAGAGAGAGAGAGAGAGAAACAATTACTACAGCATCACATCGAGGGAGAGAGAGAGAGAGAGAGAGAAACAATTACTACAGCATCACATCGAGGGAGAGAGAGAGAGAGAGAGAGAAACAATTACTACAGCATCACATCGAGGGAGAGAGAGAGAGAGAGAGAGATACAGTTACTACAGCATCACATCGAGGGAGAGAGAGAGAGAGAGAGAAACAATTACTACAGCATCACATCGAGGGAGAGAGAGAGAGAGAGAGAGAAACAATTACTACAGCATCACATCGAGGGAGAGAGAGAGAGAGAGAGAGAAACAATTACTACAGCATCACATCGAGGGAGAGAGAGAGAGAGAGAGAGAGAAACAATTACTACAGAATCACATCGAGGGAGAGAGAGAGAGAGAGAGAGATACAGTTACTACAGCATCACATCGAGGGAGAGAGAGAGAGAGAGAGAGAGATACAGTTACTACAGCATCACATCGAGGGAGAGAGAGAGAGAGAGAGAGAGAAACAATTACTACAGCATCACATCGAGGGAGAGAGAGAGAGAGAGAGAGAGAAACAATTACTACAGCATCACATCGAGGGACAGAGAGAGAGAGAGAGAGAAACAATTACTACAGCATCAAATCGAGGGAGAGGAGAGAGAGAGAGAAACAATTACTACAGCATCACATCGAGGGAGAGAGAGAGAGAGAGAGAGAAACAATTACTACAGCATCACATCGAGGGAGAGAGAGAGAGAGAGAGAGAGAGAAACAATTACTACAGCATCACATCGAGGGAGAGAGAGAGAGAGAGAGAGAGAGAAACAATTACTACAGCATCACATCGAGGGAGAGAGAGTGAGAGAGAGAGAGAAACAATTACTACAGCATCACATCGAGGGAGAGAGAGAGAGAGAGAGAGATACAGTTACTACAGCATCACATCGAGGGAGAGAGAGAGAGAGAGAGAAACAATTACTACAGCATCACATCGAGGGAGAGAGAGAGAGAGAGAGAGAGAAACAATTACTACAGCATCACATCGAGGGAGGAGAGAGAAGAGAGAGAAACAATTACTACAGCATCACATCGAGGGAGAAAGAGAGAGAAACAATTACTACAGCATCACATCGAGGGAGAGAGAGAGAGAGAGAGAGAGAAACAATTACTACAGCATCACATCGAGGAAGAGAGAGAGAGAGAGAGAAAAACAATTACTACAGCATCACATCGAGGGAGAGAGAGAGAGAGAGAGAAACATTACTACAGCATCACATCGAGGGAGAGAGAGAGAGATAGAAACAATTACTACAGCATCACATCGAGGGAGAGAGAGAGAGAGAGAGAAACAATTACTAAAGCATCACATCGAGTGAGAGAGAGAGAGAGAAACAATTACTACAGCATCACATCGAGGGTGAGAGAGAGAGAAAGAGAGAGAGAAACAATTACTACAGCATCACATCGAGGGAGAGAGAGAGAGAGAGAGAGAGAAACAATTACTACAGCATCACATCGAGGGAGAGAGAGAGAGAGAGAGAGAAACAATTACTACAGCATCACATCGAGGGAGAGAGAGAGAGAGAAACAATTACTACAGCATCACATCGAGGGAGAGAGAGAGAGAGAGAGAAACAATTACTACAGCATCACATCGAGGGAGAGAGAGAGAGAGAGAGAAACAATTACTACAGCATCACATCGAGGGAGAGAGAGAGAGAGAGAAACAATTACTACAGCATCACATCGAGGGAGAGAGAGAGAGAGAGAGAGAAACAATTACTACAGCATCACATCGAGGGAGAGAGAGAGAGAGAGAAACAATTACTACAGCATCACATCGAGGGAGAGAGAGAGAGAGAGAGAAACAATTACTACAGCATCACATCGAGGGAGAGAGAGAGAGAGAGAGAAGAAATTACTACAGCATCATATCGAGGGAGAGAGAGAGAGAGAGAAACAAATTACTACAGCATCACATCGAGTGAGAGAGAGAGAGAGAGAGAAACAATTACTACAGCATCACATCGAGGGAGAGAGAGAGAGAGAGAGAAACAATTACTACAGCATCACATCGAGGGAGAGAGAGAGAGAGAGAGAGAGAACAAATTGCTACAGCATCACATCGAGTGAGAGAGCGAGAGAGAGAGAAACAATTACTACAGCATCACATCGAGGGAGAGAGAGAGAGAGAGAGAAACAATTACTACAGCATCACATCGAGGGAGAGAGAGAGAGAGAGAGAAACAATTACTACAGCATCACATCGAGGGAGAGAGAGAGACAAACAATTACTACAGCATCACATCGAGGGAGGAGAGAGAGAGAGAGAGAGAAACAATTACTACAGCATCACATCGAGGGAGAGAGAGAGAGAGAGAGAAACAATTACAACAGCATCACATCGAGGGAGAGAGAGAGAGAGAGAGAAACAATTACTACAGCATCACATCGAGGGAGAGAGAGAGAGAGAGAGAAACAATTACTACAGCATCACATCGAGGGAGAGAGAGAGAGAGAGCGAAACAATTACTACAGCATCACATAGATGGAGAGATAGAGAGAGAGAAACAATTACGACAGCATCACATCGAGGGAGAGAGACAGTGAGAGAAACAATTAATACAGCATCACATCGAGGGAGAGAGAGAGAGAGAGAGAGAGAGAGAAACAATTACTACAGCATTACATCGAGGGAGAGAGAGAGAGAGAGAGAAACAATTACTACAGCATCACATCGAGGGAGAGAGAGAGAGAGAGGGAGAAACAATTACTACAGCATCACATCGAGGGAGAGAGAGAGAGAGAGAGAGAGAAACAATTACTACAGCATCACATCGAGGGAGAGAGAGAGAGAGAAACAATTACTACAGCATCACATCGAGGGAGAGAGAGAGAGAGAGAGAAACAATTACTACAGCATCACATCGAGGGAGAGAGAGAGAGAGAGAGAAACAATTACTACAGCATCACATCGAGGGAGAGAGAGAGAGAGAGAGAAACAATTACTACAGCATCACATCGAGGGAGAGAGAGAGAGAGAGAGAAACAATTACTACAGCATCACATCGAGGGAGAGAGAGAGAGAGAGAGAAACAATTACTACAGCATCACATCGAGGGAGAGAGAGAGAGAGAGAAAAACAATTACTGCAACATCACATCGAGGGAGAGAGAGAGAGAGAGAGAGAAACAATTACTACAGCATCACATCGAGGGAGAGAGAGAGAGAGAGAGAAACAATTACTACAGCATCACATCGAGGGAGGGAGAGAGAGAGAGAAACAATTACTACTGCATCACATCGAGTGAGAGAGAGAGAGAGAGAGAGAAACAATTACTACAGCATCACATCGAGGGAGAGAGAGAGAGAGAGAGAAACAATTACTACAGCATCACATTGAGGGAGAGAGAGAGAGAGAGAGAAACAATTACTACAGCATCACATCGAGGGAGAGAGAGAGAGAGAGAGAAACAATTACTACAGCATCACATCGAGTGAGAGAGAGAGAGAGAGAGAGAAACAATTACTACAGCATCACATCGAGCGAGAGAGAGAGAGAGAGAGAGAGAAACAATAACTACAGCATCACATCGAGGGAGAGAGAGAGAAACAATTACTACAGCATCACATCGAGGGAGAGAGAGAGAGAGAGAGAAACAATTACTACAGCATCACATCGAGGGAGAGAGAGAGAGAGAGAGAAACAATTACTACAGCATCACATCGAGGGAGAGAGAGAGAGAGAGAGAAACAATTACTACAGCATCTCATCGAGGGAGAGAGAGAGAGAGAGAGAAACAATTACTACAGCATCACATCGAGGGAGAGAGAGAGAGAGAGAAACAATTACTACAGCATCACATCGAGGGAGAGAGAGAGAGAGAGAGAAACAATTACTACAGCATCACATCGAGGGAAAGAGAGAGAGAGAGAAACAATTACTACAGCATCACATCGAGGGAGAGAGAGAGAGAGAGAGCGAAACAATTACTACAGCATCACATAGATGGAGAGATAGAGAGAGAGAAACAATTACTACAGCATCACATCGAGTGAGAGAGAGAGAGAGAAACAATTACTACAGCATCACATCGAGGGAGAGAGAGAGTGAGAGAGAGAAACAATTACTACAGCATCACATCGAGGGAGAGAGAGAGAGAGAGAAACAATTACTACAGCATCACATCGAGGGAGAGAGAGAGAGAGAGAAACAATTACAACAGCATCACATCGAGGGAGAGAGAGAGAGAGAGAAGCAATTACTACAGCGTCACATCGAGGGAGAGAGAGGGAGAGAGAAACAATTACTACAGCATCACATCGAGGGAGAGAGAGAGAGAGAGAAACAATTACGACAGCATCACATCGAGTGAGAGAGAGAGAGAGAGAGAGAGAAACAAATACTACAGCATCACATCGAGGGAGAGAGAGAGAGAGAGAGAAACAATTACTACAGCATCACATCGAGGGAGAGAGAGAGAGAGACAGAAACAATTACTACAGCATCACATCGAGGGAGAGAGAGAGAGAGAGAGAAACAATTACTACAGCATCACATCGAGGGAGAGAGAGAGAGAGAAACAATTACTACAGCATCACATCGAGGGAGAGAGAGAGAGAGAGAGAGAAACAATTACTACAGCATCACATCGAGGGAGAGAGAGAGAGAGAGAAACAATTACGACAGCATCACATCGAGGGAGAGAGAGAGAGAGAGAAACAATTACTACAGCATCACATCGAGGGAGAGAGAGAGAGAGAGAGAAACAATTACTACAGCATCACATCGAGTGAGAGAGCGAGAGAGAGAGAGAAACAATTACCACAGCATCACATCGAGGGAGAGAGTGAGACAGAGAGAGAATCAATTACTACAGCATCACATCGAGGGAGAGAGAGAGAGAGAGAGAGAAACAATTACTGCAGCATCACATCGAGGGAGAGAGAGAGAGAGAAACAATTACTACAGCATCACATCGAGGGAGAGAGAGAGAGAGAGAGAAACAATTACTACAGCATCACATCGAGGGAGAGAGAGAGAGAGAGAGAGAAACAATTACTACAGCATCACATCGAGGGAGAGAGAGAGAGAGAGAAACAATTACTACAGCATCACATCGAGGGAGAGAGAGAGAGAGAGAGAAACAATTACTACAGCATCACATCGAGGGGAGAGAGAGAGAGAGAGAGAAACAATTACTACAGCATCACATCGAGGGAGAGAGAGAGAGAGAGAAACAATTACTACAGCATCACATCGAGGGAGAGAGAGAGAGAGAGAGAAACAATTACTACAGCATCACATCGAGGGAAAGAGAGAGAGAGAGAAACAATTACTACAGCATCACATCGAGGGAGAGAGAGAGAGAGAGAGCGAAACAATTACTACAGCATCACATAGATGGAGAGATAGAGAGAGAGAAACAATTACTACAGCATCACATCGAGTGAGAGAGAGAGAGAGAAACAATTACTACAGCATCACATCGAGGGAGAGAGAGAGTGAGAGAGAGAAACAATTACTACAGCATCACATCGAGGGAGAGAGAGAGAGAGAGAAACAATTACTACAGCATCACATCGAGGGAGAGAGAGAGAGAGAGAAACAATTACTACAGCATCACATCGAGGGAGAGAGAGAGAGAGAGAGAAACAATTACTACAGCGTCACATCGAGGGAGAGAGAGAGAGAGAGAAACAATTACTACAGCATCACATCGAGGGAGAGAGAGAGAGAGAGAAACAATTACGACAGCATCACATCAAGTGAGAGAGAGAGAGAGAGAGAGAAAACAAATACTACAGCATCACATCGAGGGAGAGAGAGAGAGAGAGAGAAAACAATTACTACAGCATCACATCGAGGGAGAGAGAGAGAGAGAGAGAGAGAAACAATTACTACAGCATCACATCGAGGGAGAGAGAGAGAGAGAGAAACAATTACGACAGCATCACATCGAGGGAGAGAGAGAGAGAGAGAGAAACAATTACTACAGCATCACATCGAGGGAGAGAGTGAGAGAGAGAGAAACAATTACTACAGCATCACATCGAGGGGGGAGAGAGAGAGAGACAGAAACAATTACTACAGCATCACATCGAGGGAGAGAGAGAGAGAGAGAGAAACAATTACTACAGCATCACATCGAGGGAGAGAGAGATAGAGAGAAACAATTACTACAGCATCACATCGAGGGAGAGAGAGAGAGAGAGAAACAATTACTACAGCATCACATCGAGGGAGAGAGAGGGAGTGAGAGAGAAACAATTACTGAAGCATCACATCGAGGGAGAGAGAGAGAGAGAGAAACAGTTACTACAGCATCACATCGAGGGAGAGATAGAGAGAGAGAGAGAAACAATTACTACAGCATCACATCGAGGGAGAGAGAGAGAGACAGAGAGAAACAGTTACTACAGCATCACATCGAGGGACAGAGAGAGAAACAATTACTACAGCATCACATCGAGGGAGAGAGAGAGAAACAATTACTACAGCATCACATCGAGGGAGAGAAAGAGAGAGAGAGAGAAACAATTACTACAGCATCACATCGAGGGAGAGAGAGAGAGAGAAACAATTACTACAGCATCACATCGAGGGAGAGAGAGAGACAGAGAGAAACAGTTACTACAGCATCACATCGAGGGAGAGAGAGAGAAACAATTACTACAGCATCACATCGAGGGAGAGAGAGAGAGAGAGAGAGAGAAACAATTACTACAGCATCACATCGAGGGAGAGAGAGAGAGAGAGAGAAACAATTACTACAGCAGCACATCGAGGGAGAGAGAGAGACAAACAATTACTACAGCATCACATCGAGGGAGAGAGAGAGAGAGAGAGAGAAACAATTACTACAGCATCACATCGAGGGGAGAGAGAGAGAGAGAGAGAAACAATTACTACAGCATCACATCGAGGGAGAGAGAGAGAGAGAGAGAAACAATTACTACAGCATCACATCGAGGGGAGAGAGAGAGAGAGAGAGAAACAATTACTACAGCATCACATCGAGGGAGAGAGAGAGAGAGAGAGAAACAATTACTACAGCATCACATCGAGGGAGAGAGAGAGAGAGAGAGAAACAATTACTACAGCATCACATCGAGGGAGAGAGACAGAGAGAGAAAAACAATTACTGCAACATCACATCGAGGGAGAGAGAGAGAGAGAGAGAGAGAAACAATTACTACAGCATCACATCGAGGGAGAGAGAGAGAGAGAGAGAAACAATTACTACAGCATCACATCGAGGGAGGGAGAGAGAGAGAGAAACAATTACTACTGCATCACATCGAGTGAGAGAGAGAGAGAGAGAGAGAAACAATTACTACAGCATCACATCGAGGGAGAGAGAGAGAGAGAGAAACAATTACTACAGCATCACATTGAGGGAGAGAGAGAGAGAGATAGAAACAATTACTACAGCATCACATCGAGGGAGAGAGAGAGAGAGAGAGAAACAATTACTACAGCATCACATCGAGTGAGAGAGAGAGAGAGAGAGAGAAACAATTACTACAGCATCACATCGAGGGAGAGAGAGAGAGAGAGAGAGAGAGAAACAATAACTACAGCATCACATCGAGGGAGAGAGAGAGAAACAATTACTACAGCATCACATCGAGGGAGAGAGAGAGAGAGAGAGAAACAATTACTACAGCATCACATCGAGGGAGAGAGAGAGAGAGAGAGAAACAATTACTACAGCATCACATCGAGGGAGAGAGAGAGAGAGAGAGAAACAATTACTACAGCATCACATCGAGGGAGAGAGAGAGAGAGAGAGAAACAATTACTACAGCATCACATCGAGGGAGAGAGAGAGAGAGAGAAACAATTACTACAGCATCACATCGAGGGAGAGAGAGAGAGAGAGAGAAACAATTACTACAGCATCACATCGAGGGAAAGAGAGAGAGAGAGAAACAATTACTACAGCATCACATCGAGGGAGAGAGAGAGAGAGAGAGCGAAACAATTACTACAGCATCACATAGATGGAGAGATAGAGAGAGAGAAACAATTACTACAGCATCACATCGAGTGAGAGAGAGAGAGAGAAACAATTACTACAGCATCACATCGAGGGAGAGAGAGAGTGAGAGAGAGAAACAATTACTACAGCATCACATCGAGGGAGAGAGAGAGAGAGAGAAACAATTACTACAGCATCACATCGAGGGAGAGAGAGAGAGAGAGAAACAATTACAACAGCATCACATCGAGGGAGAGAGAGAGAGAGAGAAGCAATTACTACAGCGTCACATCGAGGGAGAGAGAGGGAGAGAGAAACAATTACTACAGCATCACATCGAGGGAGAGAGAGAGAGAGAGAAACAATTACGACAGCATCACATCGAGTGAGAGAGAGAGAGAGAGAGAGAGAAACAAATACTACAGCATCACATCGAGGGAGAGAGAGAGAGAGAGAGAAACAATTACTACAGCATCACATCGAGGGAGAGAGAGAGAGAGACAGTAACAATTACTACAGCATCACATCGAGGGAGAGAGAGAGAGAGAGAGAAACAATTACTACAGCATCACATCGAGGGAGAGAGAGAGAGAGAAACAATTACTACAGCATCACATCGAGGGAGAGAGAGAGAGAGAGAGAGAAACAATTACTACAGCATCACATCGAGGGAGAGAGAGAGAGAGAGAAACAATTACGACAGCATCACATCGAGGGAGAGAGAGAGAGAGAGAAACAATTACTACAGCATCACATCGAGGGAGAGAGAGAGAGAGAGAGAAACAATTACTACAGCATCACATCGAGTGAGAGAGCGAGAGAGAGAGAGAAACAATTACCACAGCATCACATCGAGGGAGAGAGTGAGACAGAGAGAGAATCAATTACTACAGCATCACATCGAGGGAGAGAGAGAGAGAGAGAGAGAAACAATTACTGCAGCATCACATCGAGGGAGAGAGAGAGAGAGAAACAATTACTACAGCATCACATCGAGGGAGAGAGAGAGAGAGAGAGAAACAATTACTACAGCATCACATCGAGGGAGAGAGAGAGAGAGAGAGAAACAATTACTACAGCATCACATCGAGGGAGAGAGAGAGAGAGAGAGAAACAATTACTACAGCATCACATCGAGGGAGAGAGAGAGAGAGAGAGAAACAATTACTACAGCATCACATCGAGGGAGAGAGAGAGAGAGAGAAACAATTACTACAGCATCACATCGAGGGAGAGAGAGAGAGAGAGAGAAACAATTACTACAGCATCACATCGAGGGAAAGAGAGAGAGAGAGAAACAATTACTACAGCATCACATCGAGGGAGAGAGAGAGAGAGAGAGCGAAACAATTACTACAGCATCACATAGATGGAGAGATAGAGAGAGAGAAACAATTACTACAGCATCACATCGAGTGAGAGAGAGAGAGAGAAACAATTACTACAGCATCACATCGAGGGAGAGAGAGAGTGAGAGAGAGAAACAATTACTACAGCATCACATCGAGGGAGAGAGAGAGAGAGAGAAACAATTACTACAGCATCACATCGAGGGAGAGAGAGAGACAGAGAAACAATTACTACAGCATCACATCGAGGGAGAGAGAGAGAGAGAGAAACAATTACTACAGCGTCACATCGAGGGAGAGAGAGAGAGAGAGAAACAAATACTACAGCATCACATCGAGGGAGAGAGAGAGAGAGAGAAACAATTACGACAGCATCACATCGAGTGAGAGAGAGAGAGAGAGAGAGAAACAAATACTACAGCATCACATCGAGGGAGAGAGAGAGAGAGAGAGAAACAATTACTACAGCATCACATCGAGGGAGAGAGAGAGAGAGAGAGAGAGAAACAATTACTACAGCATAACATCGAGGGAGAGAGAGAGAGAGAGAAACAATTACGACAGCATCACATCGAGGGAGAGAGAGAGAGAGAGAGAAACAATTACTACAGCATCACATCGAGGGAGAGAGTGAGAGAGAGAGAAACAATTACTACAGCATCACATCGAGGGGGAGAGAGAGAGAGACAGAAACAATTACTACAGCATCACATCGAGGGAGAGAGAGAGAGAGAGAGAAACAATTACTACAGCATCACATCGAGGGAGAGAGAGATAGAGAGAAACAATTACTACAGCATCACATCGAGGGAGAGAGAGAGAGAGAGAAACAATTACTACAGCATCACATCGAGGGAGAGAGAGGGAGTGAGAGAGAAACAATTACAGAAGCATCACATCGAGGGAGAGAGAGAGAGAGAGAAACAGTTACTACAGCATCACATCGAGGGAGAGAGAGAGAGAGAGAGAGAAACAATTACTACAGCATCACATCGAGGGAGAGAGAGAGACAGAGAGAAACAGTTACTACAGCATCACATCGAGGGACAGAGAGAGAAACAATTACTACAGCATCACATCGAGGGAGAGAGAGAGAAACAATTACTACAGCATCACATCGAGGGAGAGAGAGAGAGAGAGAGAGAAACAATTACTACAGCATCACATCGAGGGAGAGAGAGAGAAACAATTACTACAGCATCACATCGAGGGAGAGAGAGAGAGAGAGAGAGAAACAATTACTACAGCATCACATCGAGGGAGAGAGAGAGACAGAGAGAAACAGTTACTACAGCATCACATCGAGGGAGAGAGAGAGAAACAATTACTACAGCATCACATCGAGGGAGAGAGAGAGAGAGAGAGAGAAACAATTACTACAGCATCACATCGAGGGAGAGAGAGAGAGAGAGAGAAACAATTACTACAGCAGCACATCGAGGGAGAGAGAGAGACAAACAATTACTACAGCATCACATCGAGGGAGAGAGAGAGAGAGAGAGAGAAACAATTACTACAGCATCACATCGAGGGAGAGAGAGAGAGAGAGAGAAACAATTACTACAGCATCACATCGAGGGAGAGAGAGAGAGAGAGAGAAACAATTACTACAGCATCACATCGAGGGAGAGAGAGAGAGAGAGCGAAACAATTACTACAGCATCACATAGATGGAGAGAGAGAGAGAGAGAAACAATTACGACAGCATCACATTGAGGGAGAGAGACAGTGAGAGAAACAATTAATACAGCATCACATCGAGGGAGAGAGAGAGAGACAGAAACAATTACTACAGCATCACATCGAGGGAGAAAGAGAGAGAAACAATTACTACAGCATCACATCGAGGGAGAGAGAGAGAGAGAGAGAGAGAAACAATTACTACAGCATCACATCGAGGGAGAGAGAGAGAGAGAGAGAGAGAAACAATTACTACAGCATCACATCGAGGGATAGAGAGAGAGAGAGAGAAAAACAATTACTACAGCATCACATCGAGGGAGAGAGAGAGAGAGAGAGAAACAATTACTACAGCATCACATCGAGGGAGAGAGAGAGAGAGAGAAACAATTACTACAGCATCACATCGAGGGAGAGAGAGAGAGAGAGAGAAACAATTACTAAAGCATCACATCGAGTGAGAGAGAGAGAGAGAAACAATTACTACAGCATCACATCGAGGGAGAGAGAGAGAGAGAGAGAGAAACAATTACTACAGCATCACATCGAGGGAGAGAGAGAGAGATACAATTACTACAGCATCACATCGAGGGAGAGAGAGAGAGAGAGAGAAACAATTACTACAGCATCAGATCGAGGGAGAGAGAGAGAGAGAGAGAAACAATTACTACAGCATCACATCGAGGGAGAGAGAGAGAGAGAGAAACAATTACTACAGCATCACATCGAGGGAGAGAGAGAGAGAGAGAGAAGAAATTACTACAGCATCACATCGAGGGAGAGAGAGGGAGAGAGAGAAACAATTACTACAGCATCACATCGAGGGAGAGAGAGAGAGAGAGAGAAACAATTACTACAGCATCACATCGAGGGAGAGAGAGAGAGAGAGAAACAATTACTACAGCATCAGATCGAGGGAGAGAGAGAGAGAGAGAGAGAAACAATTACTACAGCATCACATCGAGGGAGAGAGAGAGAGAGAGAAACAATTACTACAGCATCACATCGAGGGAGAGAGAGAGAGAGAGAAACAATTACTACAGCATCACATCGAGGGAGAGACAGAGAGAGAGAGAAACAATTACTACAGCATCACATCGAGGGAGAGACAGAGAGAGAGAGAAAACAATTACTACAGCATCACATCGAGGGAGAGACAGAGAGAGAGAGAAACAATTACTACAGCATCACATCGAGGGAGAGAGAGAGAGAGAGAGAGAAACAATTACTACAGCATCACATCGAGGGAGAGACAGAGAGAGAGAGAAACAATTACTACAGCATCACATCGAGGGAGAGACAGAGAGAGAGAGAAACAATTACTACAGCATCACATCGAGGGAGAGAGAGAGAGAGAGAGAGAAACAATTACTACAGCATCACATCGAGGGAGAGAGAGGGAGAGAGAGAAACAATTACTACAGCATCACATCGAGGGAGAGAGAGAGAGAGAGAGAAACAATTACTACAGCATCACATCGAGGGAGAGAGAGAGAGAAACAATTACTACAGCATCACATCGAGGGAGAGAGAGAGAGAGAGAGAAACAATTACTACAGCATCACATCGAGGGAGAGAGAGAGAGAGAGAGAGAAAAAATTGCTACAGCATCACATCGAGGGAGAGAGAGAGAGAGAGAGAGAGAAACAATTACTACAGCATCACATCGAGGGAGAGAGAGAGAGAGAGAGAGAAACAATTACTACAGCATCACATCGAGGGAGAGAGAGAGAGAGAGAGAAACAATTACTACAGCATCACATCGAGTGAGAGAGCGAGAGAGAGAGAGAAACAATTACCACAGCATCACATCGAGGGAGAGAGTGAGACAGAGAGAGAATCAATTACTACAGCATCACATCGAGGGAGAGAGAGAGAGAGAGAGAGAAACAATTACTGCAGCATCACATCGAGGGAGAGAGAGAGAGAGAAACAATTACTACAGCATCACATCGAGGGAGAGAGAGAGAGAGAGAGAAACAATTACTACAGCATCACATCGAGGGAGAGAGAGAGAGAGAGAGAAACAATTACTACAGCATCACATCGAGGGAGAGAGAGAGAGAGAGAGAAACAATTACTACAGCATCACATCGAGGGAGAGAGAGAGAGAGAGAGAAACAATTACTACAGCATCACATCGAGGGAGAGAGAGAGAGAGAGAAACAATTACTACAGCATCACATCGAGGGAGAGAGAGAGAGAGAGAGAAACAATTACTACAGCATCACATCGAGGGAAAGAGAGAGAGAGAGAAACAATTACTACAGCATCACATCGAGGGGAGAGAGAGAGAGAGAGAGCGAAACAATTACTACAGCATCACATAGATGGAGAGATAGAGAGAGAGAAACAATTACTACAGCATCACATCGAGTGAGAGAGAGAGAGAGAAACAATTACTACAGCATCACATCGAGGGAGAGAGAGAGTGAGAGAGAGAAACAATTACTACAGCATCACATCGAGGGAGAGAGAGAGAGAGAGAAACAATTACTACAGCATCACATCGAGGGAGAGAGAGAGAGAGAGAAACAATTACTACAGCATCACATCGAGGGAGAGAGAGAGAGAGAGAAACAATTACTACAGCGTCACATCGAGGGAAAGAGAGAGAGAGAGAAACAATTACTACAGCATCACATCGAGGGAGAGAGAGAGAGAGAGAAACAATTACGACAGCATCACATCGAGTGAGAGAGAGAGAGAGAGAGAGAAACAAATACTACAGCATCACATCGAGGGAGAGAGAGAGAGAGAGAGAAACAATTACTACAGCATCACATCGAGGGAGAGAGAGAGAGAGAGAGAGAGAAACAATTACTACAGCATCACATCGAGGGAGAGAGAGAGAGAGAGAAACAATTACGACAGCATCACATCGAGGGAGAGAGAGAGAGAGAGAGAAACAATTACTACAGCATCACATCGAGGGAGAGAGTGAGAGAGAGAGAAACAATTACTACAGCATCACATCGAGGGGGAGAGAGAGAGAGACAGAAACAATTACTACAGCATCACATCGAGGGAGAGAGAGAGAGAGAGAGAAACAATTACTACAGCATCACATCGAGGGAGAGAGAGATAGAGAGAAACAATTACTACAGCATCACATCGAGGGAGAGAGAGAGAGAGAGAAACAATTACTACAGCATCACATCGAGGGAGAGAGAGGGAGTGAGAGAGAAACAATTACTGAAGCATCACATCGAGGGAGAGAGAGAGAGAGAGAAACAGTTACTACAGCATCACATCGAGGGAGAGAGAGAGAGAGAGAGAGAAACAATTACTACAGCATCACATCGAGGGAGAGAGAGAGACAGAGAGAAACAGTTACTACAGCATCACATCGAGGGACAGAGAGAGAAACAATTACTACAGCATCACATCGAGGGAGAGAGAGAGAAACAATTACTACAGCATCACATCGAGGAGAGAGAGAGAGAGAGAGAGAAACAATTACTACAGCATCACATCGAGGGAGAGAGAGACAGAGAAACAATTACTACAGCATCACATCGAGGGAGAGAGAGAGACAGAGAGAAACAGTTACTACAGCATCACATCGAGGGAGAGAGAGAGAAACAATTACTACAGCATCACATCGAGGGAGAGAGAGAGAGAGAGAGAGAAACAATTACTACAGCATCACATCGAGGGAGAGAGAGAGAGAGAGAGAGAAACAATTACTACAGCAGCACATCGAGGGAGAGAGAGAGACAAACAATTACTACAGCATCACATCGAGGAGAGAGAGAGAGAGAGAGAGAAACAATTACTACAGCATCACATCGAGGGAGAGAGAGAGAGAGAGAGAAACAATTACTACAGCATCACATCGAGGGAGAGAGAGAGAGAGAGAGAAACAATTACTACAGCATCACATCGAGGGAGAGAGAGAGAGAGAGCGAAACAATTACTACAGCATCACATAGATGGAGAGAGAGAGAGAGAGAAACAATTACGACAGCATCACATTGAGGGAGAGAGACAGTGAGAGAAACAATTAATACAGCATCACATCGAGGGAGAGAGAGAGAGACAGAAACAATTACTACAGCATCACATCGAGGGAGAAAGAGAGAGAAACAATTACTACAGCATCACATCGAGGGAGAGAGAGAGAGAGAGAGAGAGAAACAATTACTACAGCATCACATCGAGGGAGAGAGAGAGAGAGAGAAACAATTACTACAGCATCACATCGAGGGAGAGAGAGAGAGAGAGAGAAACAATTACTAAAGCATCACATCGAGTGAGAGAGAGAGAGAGAAACAATTACTACAGCATCACATCGAGGGAGAGAGAGAGAGAGAGAGAGAAACAATTACTACAGCATCACATCGAGGGATAGAGAGAGAGAGAGAGAAAAACAATTACTACAGCATCACATCGAGGGAGAGAGAGAGAGAGAGAGAAACAATTACTACAGCATCACATCGAGGGAGAGAGAGAGAGAGAGAAACAATTACTACAGCATCACATCGAGGGAGAGAGAGAGAGAGAGAGAAACAATTACTAAAGCATCACATCGAGTGAGAGAGAGAGAGAGAAACAATTACTACAGCATCACATCGAGGGAGAGAGAGAGAGAGAGAGAGAAACAATTACTACAGCATCACATCGAGGGAGAGAGAGAGAGATACAATTACTACAGCATCACATCGAGGGAGAGAGAGAGAGAGAGAGAAACAATTACTACAGCATCAGATCGAGGGAGAGAGAGAGAGAGAGAGAGAAACAATTACTACAGCATCACATCGAGGGAGAGAGAGAGAGAGAGAAACAATTACTACAGCATCACATCGAGGGAGAGAGAGAGAGAGAGAGAAGAAATTACTACAGCATCACATCGAGGGAGAGAGAGGGAGAGAGAGAAACAATTACTACAGCATCACATCGAGGGAGAGAGAGAGAGAGAGAAACAATTACTACAGCATCACATCGAGGGAGAGAGAGAGAGAAACAATTACTACAGCATCACATCGAGGGAGAGAGAGAGAGAGAGAGAAACAATTACTACAGCATCACATCGAGGGAGAGAGAGAGAGAGAGAGAGAAAAAATTGCTACAGCATCACATCGAGGGAGAGAGAGAGAGAGAAACAATTACTACAGCATCACATCGAGGGAGAGAGAGAGAGAGAGAAAAACAATTACTACAGCATCACATCGAGGGAGAGAGAGAGAGAGAGAAAAACAATTACTACAGCATCACATCGAGGGAGAGAGAGAGAGAGAGAGAGAAACAATTACTACAGCATCACATCGAGGGAGAGAGAGAGAGAGAGAAAAACAATTACTACAGCATCACATCGAGGGAGAGAGAGAGAGAGAGAAAAACAATTACTACAGCATCACATCGAGGGAGAGAGAGAGAGAGAGAGAAAACAATTACTACAGCATCACATCGAGGGAGAGAGAGAGAGAGAGAGAGAGAAACAATTACTACAGCATCACATCGAGGGAGAGAGAGAGAGAGAGAGAGAGAAACAATTACTACAGCATCACATCGAGGGAGAGAGAGAGAGAGAGAGAAACAATTACTACAGCATCACATCGAGGGAGAGAGAGAGACAAACAATTACTACAGCATCACATCGAGGGAGAGAGAGAGAGAGAGAGAGAAACAATTACTACAGCATCACATCGAGGGAGAGAGAGAGAGAGAGAGAAACAATTACTACAGCATCACATCGAGGGAGAGAGAGAGACAAACAATTACTACAGCATCACATCGAGGGAGAGAGAGAGAGAGAGAGAGAAACAATTACTACAGCATCACATCGAGGGAGAGAGAGAGAGAGAGAGAAACAATTACAACAGCATCACATCGAGGGAGAGAGAGAGAGAGAGAGAGAAACAATTACTACAGCATCACATCGAGAGAGAGAGAGAGAGAGAGAGAAACAATTACTACAGCATCACATCGAGGGAGAGAGAGAGAGAGAGCGAAACAATTACTACAGCATCACATCGAGGGAGAGAGAGAGAGAGAGAAACAATTACGACAGCATCACATCGAGGGAGAGAGACAGTGAGAGAAACAATTAATACAGCATCACATCGAGGGAGAGAGAGTGAGAGAGAGAGAGAGAAACAATTACTACAGCATTACATCGAGGGAGAGAGAGAGAGAGAGAGAAACAATTACTACAGCATCACATCGAGGGAGAGAGAGAGAGAGAGAAACAATTACTACAGCATCACATCGAGGGAGAGAGAGAGAGAGAGAGAGAAACAATTACTACAGCATCACATCGAGGGAGAGAGAGAGAGAGAGAGAGAAACAATTACTACAGCATCACATCGAGGGAGAGAGAGAGAGAGAAACAATTACTACAGCATCACATCGAGGGAGAGAGAGAGAGAGAGAGAAACAATTACTACAGCATCACATCGAGGGAGAGAGAGAGAGAGAGAGAAACAATTACTACAGCATCACATCGAGGGAGAGAGAGAGAGAGAGAGAGAAACAATTACTACAGCATCACATCGAGGGAGAGAGAGAGAGAGAGAGAAACAATTACTACAGCATCACATCGAGGGAGAGAGAGAGAGAGAGAGAAACAATTACTACAGCATCACATCGAGGGAGAGAGAGAGAGAGAGAGGAACAATTACTACAGCATCACATCGAGGGAGAGAGAGAGAGAGAGAGAAACAATTACTACAGCATCACATCGAGGGAGGGAGAGAGAGAGAGAAACAATTAATACTGCATCACATCGAGTGAGAGAGAGAGAGAGAGAGAGAAACAATTACTACAGCATCACATCGAGGGAGAGAGAGAGAGAGAGAGAAACAATTACTACAGCATCACATTGAGGGAGAGAGAGAGAGAGAGAGAAACAATTACTACAGCATCACATCGAGGGAGAGAGAGAGAGAGAGAGAAACAATTACTACAGCATCACATCGAGTGAGAGAGAGAGAGAGAGAGAGAAACAATTACTACAGCATCACATCGAGGGAGAGAGAGAGAGAAACAATAACTACAGCATCACATCGAGGGAGAGAGAGAGAGAGAGAAACAATTACTACAGCATCACATCGAGGGAGAGAGAGAGAGAGAGAGAAACAATTACTGCAGCATCACATCGAGGGAGAGAGAGAGAGAGAGAAACAATTACTACAGCATCACATCGAGGGAGAGAGAGAGAGAGAGAGAAACAATTACTACAGCATCACATCGAGTGAGAGAGCGAGAGAGAGAGAGAAACAATTACCACAGCATCACATCGAGGGAGAGAGTGAGAGAGAGAGAGAATCAATTACTACAGCATCACATCGAGGGAGAGAGAGAGAGAGAGAGAGAAACAATTACTGCAGCATCACATCGAGGGAGAGAGAGAGAGAGAAACAATTACTACAGCATCACATCGAGGGAGAGAGAGAGAGAGAGAGAAACAATTACTACAGCATCACATCGAGGGAGAGAGAGAGAGAGAGAGAAACAATTACTACAGCATCACATCGAGGGAGAGAGAGAGAGAGAGAGAAACAATTACTACTGCATCACATCGAGGGAGAGAGAGAGAGAGAGAGAAACAATTACTACAGCATCACATCGAGGGAGAGAGAGAGAGAGAGAAACAATTACTACAGCATCACATCGAGGGAGAGAGAGAGAGAGAGAGAGAAACAATTACTACAGCATCACATCGAGGGAAAGAGAGAGAGAGAGAAACAATTACTACAGCATCACATCGAGGGAGAGAGAGAGAGAGAGAGCGAAACAATTACTACAGCATCACATAGATGGAGAGATAGAGAGAGAGAAACAATTACTACAGCATCACATCGAGTGAGAGAGAGAGAGAGAAACAATTACTACAGCATCACATCGAGGGAGAGAGAGAGTGAGAGAGAGAAACAATTACTACAGCATCACATCGAGGGAGAGAGAGAGAGAGAGAAACAATTACTACAGCATCACATCGAGGGAGAGAGAGAGAGAGAGAGAAACAATTACTACAGCATCACATCGAGGGAGAGAGAGAGAGAGAGAAGCAATTACTACAGCGTCACATCGAG
>JANJGN010001716.1:37500-42500 GCA_026770705.1 Isurus oxyrinchus
GAGAGAGAGAGAGAAACAATTACTACAGCATCACATCGAGGGAGAGAGAGAGAGAGAGAGAAACAATTACTACAGCATCACATCGAGGGAAAGAGAGAGAGAGAGAAACAATTACTACAGCATCACATCGAGGGAGAGAGAGAGAGAGAGAGCGAAACAATTACTACAGCATCACATAGATGGAGAGATAGAGAGAGAGAAACAATTACTACAGCATCACATCGAGTGAGAGAGAGAGAGAGAAACAATTACTACAGCATCACATCGAGGGAGAGAGAGAGTGAGAGAGAGAAACAATTACTACAGCATCACATCGAGGGAGAGAGAGAGAGAGAGAAACAATTACTACAGCATCACATCGAGGGAGAGAGAGAGAGAGAGAAACAATTACTACAGCATCACATCGAGGGAGAGAGAGAGAGAGAGAAGCAATTACTACAGCGTCACATCGAGGGAGAGAGAGAGAGAGAGAAACAATTACTACAGCATCACATCGAGGGAGAGAGAGAGAGAGAGAAACAATTACGACAGCATCACATCGAGTGAGAGAGAGAGAGAGAGAGAGAGAAACAAATACTACAGCATCACATCGAGGGAGAGAGAGAGAGAGAGAGAAACAATTACTACAGCATCACATCGAGGGAGAGAGAGAGAGAGACAGAAACAATTACTACAGCATCACATCGAGGGAGAGAGAGAGAGAGAGAGAAACAATTACTACAGCATCACATCGAGGGAGAGAGAGAGAGAGAGAGCGAAACAATTACTACAGCATCACATAGATGGAGAGATAGAGAGAGAGAAACAATTACTACAGCATCACATCGAGTGAGAGAGAGAGAGAGAAACAATTACTACAGCATCACATCGAGGGAGAGAGAGAGTGAGAGAGAGAAACAATTACTACAGCATCACATCGAGGGAGAGAGAGAGAGAGAGAAACAATTACTACAGCATCACATCGAGGGAGAGAGAGAGAGAGAGAAACAATTACTACAGCATCACATCGAGGGAGAGAGAGAGAGAGAGAAACAATTACTACAGCGTCACATCGAGGGAGAGAGAGAGAGAGAAACAATTACTACAGCATCACATCGAGGGAGAGAGAGAGAGACAGAAACAATTACGACAGCATCACATCGAGTGAGAGAGAGAGAGAGAGAGAGAAACAAATACTACAGCATCACATCGAGGGAGAGAGAGAGAGAGAGAGAAACAATTACTACAGCATCACATCGAGGGAGAGAGAGAGAGAGAGAGAGAGAAACAATTACTACAGCATCACATCGAGGGAGAGAGAGAGAGAGAGAAACAATTACGACAGCATCACATCGAGGGAGAGAGAGAGAGAGAGAGAAACAATTACTACAGCATCACATCGAGGGAGAGAGTGAGAGAGAGAGAAACAATTACTACAGCATCACATCGAGGGGGAGAGAGAGAGAGACAGAAACAATTACTACAGCATCACATCGAGGGAGAGAGAGAGAGAGAGAGAAACAATTACTACAGCATCACATCGAGGGAGAGAGAGATAGAGAGAAACAATTACTACAGCATCACATCGAGGGAGAGAGAGAGAGAGAGAGAAACAATTACTACAGCATCACATCGAGGGAGAGAGAGAGAGAGAGAAACAATTACTACAGCATCACATCGAGGGAGAGAGAGGGAGAGAGAAACAATTACTAAAGCATCACATCGAGGGAGAGAGAGAGAGAGAGAAACAGTTACTACAGCATCACATCGAGGGAGAGAGAGAGAGAGAGAGAGAAACAATTACTACAGCATCACATCGAGGGAGAGAGAGAGAGAGAGAGAAACAATTACTACAGCATCACATCGAGGGAGAGAGAGAGAGAGAGAGAGAGAAACAATTACTACAGCATCACATCGAGGGAGTGAGAGAGAAACAATTACTACAGCATCACATCGAGGGAGAGAGAGACAGAGAAACAATTACTACAGCATCACATCGAGGGAGAGAGAGAGAGAGAGAGAGAGAAACAATTACTACAGCATCACATCGAGGGAGAGAGAGAGAGAGAGAGAAACAATTACTACAGCATCACATCGAGGGAGAGAGAGAGACAGAGAGAAACAGTTACTACAGCATCACATCGAGGGAGAGAGAGAGAAACAATTACTACAGCATCACATCGAGGGAGAGAGAGAGAAAGAAACAATTACTACAGCATCACATCGAGGGAGAGAGAGAGAGAGAGAGAGAGAGAAACAATTACTACAGCATCACATCGAGGGTGAGAGAGAGAGAGAGAGAGAAACAATTACTACAGCATCACATCGAGGGAGAGAGAGAGAGAGAGAGAGAAACAATTACTACAGCATCACATCGAGGGAGAGAGAGAGAGAGAGAGAAACAATTACTACAGCATCACATCGAGGGAGAGAGAGAGACAAACAATTACTACAGCATCACATCGAGGGAGAGAGAGAGAGAGAGAGAGAAACAATTACTACAGCATCACATCGAGGGAGAGAGAGAGAGAGAGAGAAACAATTACTACAGCATCACATCGAGGGAGAGAGAGAGAGAGAGAGAAACAATTACTACAGCATCACATCGAGGGAGAGAGAGAGAGAGAGCGAAACAATTACTACAGCATCACATAGAAGGAGAGATAGAGAGAGAGAAACAATTACGACAGCATCACATTGAGGGAGAGAGACAGTGAGAGAAACAATTAATACAGCATCACATCGAGGGAGAGAGAGAGAGACAGAAACAATTACTACAGCATCACATCGAGGGAGAGAGAGAGAGAGAGAGAGAGAGAGAAACAATTACTACAGCATTACATCGAGGGAGAGAGAGAGAGAGAGAGAAACAATTACTACAGCATCACATCGAGGGAGAGAGAGAGAGAGAGAGAGAGAGAAACAATTACTACAGCATCACATCGAGGGAGAGAGAGAGAGAGAAACAATTACTACAGCATCACATCGAGGGAGAGAGAGAGAGAGAGAGAAACAATTACTACAGCATCACATCGAGGGAGAGAGAGAGATAGAGAGAAACAATTACTACAGCATCACATCGAGGGAGAGAGAGAGAGAGAGAAAAACAATTACTACAGCATCACATCGAGGGAGAGAGAGAGAGAGAGAGAGAAACAATTACTACAGCATCACATCGAGGGAGGGAGAGAGAGAGAGAAACAATTACTACTGCATCACATCGAGTGAGAGAGAGAGAGAGAGAGAGAAACAATTACTACAGCATCACATCGAGGGAGAGAGAGAGAGAGAGAAACAATTACTACAGCATCACATTGAGGGAGAGAGAGAGAGAGAGAGAAACAATTACTACAGCATCACATCGAGGGAGAGAGAGAGAGAGAGAGAAACAATTACTACAGCATCACATCGAGTGAGAGAGAGAGAGAGAGAGAGAAACAATTACTACAGCATCACATCGAGAGAGAGAGAGAGAGAGAGAAACAATAACTACAGCATCACATCGAGGAGTGAGAGAGAGAGAGAGACAATTACTACAGCATCACATCGAGGGAGAGAGAGAGAGAGAGAGAAACAATTACTACAGCATCACATCGAGAGAGAGAGAGAGAGAGAGAAACAATTACTACCGCGTCACATCGAGGGAGAGAGAGAGAGAGAGATACAATTACTACAGCATCACATCGAGAGAGAGAGAGAGAGAGAGAGAAACAATTACTACAGCATCACATCGAGGGAGAGAGAGAGAGAGAGAGAAACAATTACTACAGCATCACATCGAGGGAGAGAGAGAGAGAGAGAAACAATTACTACAGCATCACATCGAGGGAGAGAGAGAGAGAGAAACAATTACTACAGCATCACATCGAGAGAGAGAGAGAGAGAGAGAGCAACAATTACTACAGCGTCACATCGAGGGAGAGAGAGAGAGAGAGATACAATTACTACAGCATCACATCGAGGGAGAGAGAGAGAGAGAGAGAAACAATTACTACAGCATCACATCGAGGGAGAGAGAGAGAGAGAGAGAAACAATTACTACAGCATCACATCGAGGGAGAGAGAGAGAGAGAGAAACAATTACTACAGCATCACATCGAGGGAGAGAGAGAGAGAAACAATTACTACAGCATCACATCGAGGGAGAGAGAGAGAGAGAGTGAGAAACAATTACTACAGCATCACATCGAGGGAGAGAGAGAGAGAGAGAGAGAAACAATTACTACAGCATCACATCGAGGGAGAGAGAGGGAGAGAGAGAAACAATTACTACAGCATCACATAGATGGAGAGATAGAGAGAGAGACAGAGAAACAATTACTACAGCATCACATCGAGGGAGAGAGAGAGAAAGAGAGACAGAGAAACAATTACTACAGCATCACATCGAGGGAGAGAGAGAGAGAGAGAAACATTTACTACAGCATCACATCGAGGGAGAGAGAGAGAGAGAGAGAGAAACAATTACTACAGCATCACATCGAGGGAGAGAGATAGAGAGAGAGAAACAATTACTGCAGCATCACATTGAGTGAGAGAGAGAGAGAGAAACAATTACTACAGCATCACATCGAGGGAGACAGAGAGTGAGAGAGAGAAACAATTACTACAGCATCACATCGAGGGAGAGAGAGAGAGAGAGAAACAATTACTACAGCATCACATCGAGGGAGAGAGAGAGAGAGAGAGAAACAATTACTACAGCATCACATCGAGGGAGAGAGAGAGAGAGAGAGAGAGAGAAATAATTACTACAGCATCACATCGAGTGAGAGAGAGAGAGAGAGAAACTATTACTACAGCATCACATCGAGGGAGAGAGAGAGAGAGAGAGAGAGAGAGAAACAATTACTACAGCGTCACATCGAGGGAGAGAGAGTGAGAGAGATACAATTACTACAGCATCACATCGAGGGAGAGAGAGAGAGAGAGAGAAACAATTACTACAGCATCACATCGAGGGAGTGAGAGAGAAACAATTACTACAGCATCACATCGAGGGAGAGAGAGACAGAGAAACA
>JANJGN010001716.1:47500-52500 GCA_026770705.1 Isurus oxyrinchus
ATAGAGAAACAATTACTACAGCATCACATCGAGGGAGAGAGAGAGAGAGAGAAACAATTACTACAGCATGACATCGAGGGAGAGAGAGAGAGAGAGCGAAACAATTACTGCAGCATCACATCGAGGGAGAGAGATAGAGAGAGAGAAACAATTACTACAGCATCACATCGAGTGAGAGAGAGAGAGAGAAACAATTACTACAGCATCACATCGAGGGAGAGAGAGAGTGAGAGAGAGAAACAATTACTACAGCATCACATCGAGGGAGAGAGAGAGAGAGAGAAACAATTACTACAGCATCACATCGAGGGAGAGAGAGAGAGAGTGAGAAACAATTACTACAGCATCACATCGAGGGAGAGAGAGAGAGAGAGAGAGAGAAACAATTAACACAGCATCACATCGAGGGAGAGAGAGAGAGAGAGAAACTATTACTACAGCATCACATCGAGGGAGAGAGAGAGAGAGAGAGAGAGAGAAACAATTACTACAGCGTCACATCGAGGGAGAGAGAGTGAGAGAGATACAATTACTACAGCATCACATCGAGGGAGAGAGAGAGAGAGAGAGAAACAATTACTACAGCATCACATCGAGGGAGAGAGAGAGAGAGAGAAACAATTACTACAGCATCACATCGAGGGAGAGAGAGAGAGAGAGAAACAATTACTACAGCATCACATCGAGGGAGAGAGAGAGAGAGAGAAACAATTACTACAGCATCACATCGAGGGAGAGAGAGAGAGAGAGAGTGAGAAACAATTACTACAGCATCACATCGAGGGAGAGAGAGAGAGAGAGAGAGAGAAACAATTACTACAGCATCACATCGAGGGAGAGAGAGGGAGAGAGAGAAACAATTACTACAGCATCACATAGATGGAGAGATAGAGAGAGAGAGAGAGAAACAATTACTACAGCATCACATCGAGGGAGAGAGAGAGAGAGAGAAAGAGAAACAATTACTACAGCATCACATCGAGAGAGAGAGAGAGAGAGAGAGAGAGAAACAATTACTACAGCATCACATCGAGTGAGAGAGAGAGAGAGAAACAATTACTACAGCATCACATCGAGGGAGAGAGAGAGAGAGAGAAACAATTACTACAGCATCACATCAAGAGAGAGAGAGAGGGAGAGAGAGAGAAACAATTACTACAGCATCACATCGAGGGAGAGAGAGAGAGAGAGAGAGAAACAATTACTACAGCATCACATCGAGGGAGAGAGAGAGAGAGAGAGAAACAATTACTACAGCATCACATCGAGGGAGAGAGAGAGAGAGAGAGAGAAACAATTACTACAGCATCACATCGAGGGAGAGAGAGAGAGAGAGAAACATTTACTACAGCATCACATCGAGGGAGAGAGAGAGAGAGAGCGAAACAATTACTACAGCATCACATCGAGGGAGAGAGATAGAGAGAGAGAAACAATTACTACAGCATCACATCGAGTGAGAGAGAGAGAGAGAAACAATTACTACAGCATCACATCGAGGGAGAGAGAGAGTGAGAGAGAGGAACAATTACTACAGCATCAAATCGAGGGAGAGAGAGAGAGAGAGAAACAATTACTACAGCATCACATCGAGGGAGAGAGAGAGAGAGAGAAACAATTACTACAGCATCACATCGAGGGAGAGAGAGAGAGAGAGAGAGAGAAACAATTACTACAGCATCACATCGAGGGAGAGAGAGAGAGAGAGAGAGAGAGAAACAATTACTACAGCATCACATCGAAGGAGAGAGAGAGAGAGAGAAACAATTACTACAGCATCACATCGAGGGAGAGAGAGAGAGAGAGAGAAACAATTACTACAGCATCACATCGAGGGAGAGAGAGAGAGAGAGAGAAACAATTACCACAGCATCACATCGAGGGTGAGAGAGAGAGAGAGAGAGAAACAATTACTACAGCATCACATCGAGGGAGAGAGAGAGAGAGAGAGAAACAATTACTACAGCATCACATCGAGGGAGAGAGAGAGAGAGAGAGAGAGAAACAATTACAACAGCATCACATCAAGGGAGAGAGAGAGAGTGAGAGAAACAATTACTACAGCATCACATCGAGGGAGAGAGAGAGAGAGAGAGAGAGAAACAATTACTACAGCATCACATCGAGGGAGAGAGAGAGAGAGAGTGAGAAAAAATTACTACAGCATCACATCGAGGGAGAGAGAGAGAGAGAGAGAGAAACAATTACTACAGCATCACATCGAGGGAGAGAGAGAGAGAGAGAGAAACAATTACTACAGCATCACATCGAGAGAGAGAGAGAGAGAAACAATTACTACAGCATCACATCGAGTGAGAGAGAGAGAGAGAAACAAATACTACAGCATCACATCGAGGGAGAGAGAGAGAGAGAGAGAGAAACAATTACTACAGCATCACATCGAGGGAGGGAGAGAGAGAGAGAGAGAAACAATTACTACAGCATCACATCGAGGGAGAGAGAGAGAGAGAGAGAAACAATTACTACAGCATCACATCGAGGGAGAGAGAGAGAGAGAGAGAAACAATTACTACAGCATCACATCGAGGGAGAGAGAGAGAGAGAAACAATTACTACAGCATCACATCGAGAGAGAGAGATAGAGAGAGAAACAATTACTACAGCATCACATCGAGGGAGAGAGAGAGAGAGAGATACAATTACTACAGCATCACATCGAGGGAGAGAGAGAGAGAGAGAGAAACAATTACTACAGCATCATATCGAGGGAGAGAGAGAGAGAGAGAAACAATTACTACAGCATCACATCGAGGGAGAGAGAGAGAGAGAGAAACAATTACTACAGCATCTCATCGAGGGAGAGAGAGAGAGAGAGAAACAATTACTACAGCATCACATCGAGTGAGAGAGAGAGAGAGAGAAACAATTACTACAGCATCACATCGAGGGAGAGAGAGAGAGAGAGAGAAACAATTACTACAGCATCACATCGAGGGGAGAGAGAGAGAGAGAGAGAAACAATTACTAACAGCATCACATCGAGGGAGAGAGAGAGAGAGAGAGAGAAACAATTACTACAGCATCACATCGAGGGAGAGAGAGAGAGAGAGAGAGAGAAACAATTACTACAGCATCACATCGAGTGAGAGAGAGAGAGAGAGAGAGAAACAATTACTACAGCATCACTTCGAGGGAGAGAGAGAGAGAAACAATTACTACAGCATCACATCGAGGGAGAGAGAGAGAGAGAGAAACAATTACTACAGCATCACATCGAGGGAGAGAGAGAGAGAGAGAGCGAGAAACAATTACTACAGCATCACATCGAGGGAGAGAGCGAGAGATTGAGAGAGAGAGAAACAATTACTACAGCATCACATCGAGGGAGAGAGAGAGAGAGAGAGAGAAACAATTACTACAGCATCACATCGAGGGAGAGAGAGAGAGAGAGAGAGAAACAATTACTACAGCATCACATCGAGGGAGAGAGAGAGAGTGAGAGAGAAACAATTACTACAGCATCACATCGAGGGAGAGAGAGAGAGAGTGCGAAACAATTACTACAGCATCACATAGATGGAGAGATAGAGAGATAGAAACAATTACTACAGCATCACATCGAGTGAGAGAGAGAGAGAGAAACAATTACTACAGCATCACATCGAGGGAGAGAGAGAGAGAGAAACAATTACTACAGCATCACATCGAGGGAGAGAGAGAGAGAGAGAAACAATTACTACAGCATCTCATCGAGGGAGAGAGAGAGAGAGAGAAACAATTACTACAGCATCACATCGAGGGAGAGAGAGAGAGAGAGAGAGAAACATTTACTACAGCATCACATCGAGGGAGAGAGAGAGAGAGAGAAACAATTACTACAGCATCACATCGAGGGAGAGAGAGAGAGAGAGAAAACAATTACTACAGCATCACATCGAGGGAGAGAGAGAGAGAGAGAGTGAAACAATTACTACAGCATCACATCGAGGGAGAGAGAGAGAGAGAGAGAGAGAGAGAGAAACAATTACTACAGCATCACATCGAGGGGGAGAGAGAGAGAAACAATTACTACAGCATCACATCGAGGGAGAGAGAGAGGAGAGAAACAATTACTACAGCATCACATCGAGGGAGAGAGAGAGAGAGAGAGAGAAACAATTACTACAGCATCACATCGAGGGAGAGAGAGAGAGAGAGAGAGAGAAACAATTACTACAGCATCACATCGAGGGAGAGAGAGAGAGAGAGAGAGAGAGAAACAATTACTACAGCGTCACATCGAGGGAGAGAGAGTGAGAGAGATACAATTACTACAGCATCACATCGAGGGAGAGAGAGAGAGAGAGAGAAACAATTACTACAGCATCACATCGAGGGAGAGAGAGAGAAGAGAGAAACAATTACTACAGCATCACATCGAGGGAGAGAGAGAGAGAGAGTGAGAAACAATTACTACAACATCACATCGAGGGAGGGAGAGAGAGAGAGAGAGAAACAATTACTACAGCATCACATCGAGGGAGAGAGAGAGAGAGAGAGAAACAATTACTACAGCATCACATCGAGGGAGAGAGAGAGAGGAGAGAGAAAAAAATTACTACAGCATCACATCGAGGGAGAGAGAGAGAGAGAAACAATTACTACAGCATCACATCGAGAGAGAGAGATAGAGAGAGAAACAATTTACTACAGCATCACATCGAGGGAGAGAGAGAGAGAGAGATACAATTACTACAGCATCACATCGAGGGAGAGAGAGAGAGAGAGAGAGAAACAATTACTACAGCATCATATCGAGGGAGAGAGAGAGAGAGAGAAACAATTACTACAGCATCACATCGAGGGAGAGAGAGAGAGAGAGAAACAATTACTACAGCATCTCATCGAGGGAGAGAGAGAGAGAGAGAAACAATTACTACAGCATCACATCGAGTGAGAGAGAGAGAGAGAGAAACAATTACTACAGCATCACATCGAGGGAGAGAGAGAGAGAGAGAGAAACAATTACTACAGCATCACATCGAGGGGAGAGAGAGAGA
>JANJGN010001716.1:90000-95000 GCA_026770705.1 Isurus oxyrinchus
CGAGGGAGAGAGAGAGAGAGAGAGAGAGAAACAATTACTACAGCATCACATCGAGGGAGAGAGAGAGAGAGAGAGAAACAATTACTACAGCATCACATCGAGGGAGAGAGAGAGAGAGTGCGAAACAATTACTACAGCATCACATAGATGGAGAGATAGAGAGAGAGAAACAATTACTACAGCATCACATCGAGAGAGAGAGAGAGAGAGAGAGAGAAACAATTACTACAGCATCACATCGAGGGAGAGAGGGAGAGAGAAACAATTACTACAGCATCACATCGAGGGAGAGAGAGAGAGAGAGAAACAATTACTACAGCATCTCATCGAGGGAGAGAGAGAGAGAGAGAGAAACAATTACTACAGCATCACATCGAGGGAGAGAGAGAGAGAGAGAGAGAAACAATTACTACAGCATCACATCGAGGGAGAGAGAGAGAGAGAGAGAAACAATTACTAAAGCATCACATCGAGGGAGAGAGAGAGAGAGAGAGTGAAACAATTACTACAGCATCACATCGAGGGAGAGAGAGAGAGAGAGAGAGTGAAACAATTACTACAGCATCACATCGAGGGAGAGAGAGAGAGAGAGAGAGAAACAATTACTACAGCATCACATCGAGGGAGAGAGAGAGAGAGAGAGAAACAATTACTACAGCATCACATCGAGGGGGAGAGAGAGAGAAGCAATTACTACAGCATCACATCGAGGGAGAGAGAGAGAGAGAAACAATTACTACAGCATCACATCGAGGGAGAGAGAGAGAGAGAGAGAGAAACAATTACTACAGCATCACATCGAGGGAGAGAGAGAGAGAGAGAGAGAGAAACAATTACTACAGCATCACATCGAGGGAGAGAGAGAGAGAGAGAGAAACAATTACTACAGCATCACATCGAGGGAGAGAGAGAGAGAGAGAGAGAGAAACAATTACTACCGCATCACATCGAGGGAGACAGAGAGAGAGAGAGAAACAATTACTACAGCATCACATCGAGGGAGAGAGAGAGAGAGAGAAACAATTACTACAGCATCACATCGAGGAAGAGAGAGAGAGAGAGTGAGAAACAATTACTACAGCATCACATCGAGGGAGAGAGAGAGAGAGAGAGAGAAACAATTACTACAGCATCACATCGAGGGAGAGAGAGGGAGAGAGAGAAACAATTACTACAGCATCACATAGATGGAGAGATAGAGAGAGAGACAGAGAAACAATTACTACAGCATCACATCGAGGGAGAGAGAGAGAGAGAGAGAGAGAGAAACAATTACTACAGCATCACATCGAGGGAGAGAGAGAGAGAGAGAGAGAAACAATTACTACAGCATCACATCGAGGGAGAGAGAGGGAGAGAGAGAAACAATTACTACAGCATCACATCGAGGGAGAGAGAGAGAGAGAGAGAAACAATTACTACAGCATCACATCGAGGGAGAGAGAGAGAGAGAGAGAGAGAGAAACAATTACTACAGCATCACATCGAGGGAGAGAGAGAGAGAGAGAAACAATTACTACAGCATCACATCGAGGGAGAGAGAGAGAGAGAGAGAAACAATTACTACAGCATCACATCGAGGAAGAGAGAGAGAGAGAGAGAGAGAGAAACAATTACTACAGCATCACATTGAGGGAGAGAGAGAGAGAGAGAGAGAAACAATTACTACAGCATCACATCGAGGGAGAGAGAGAGAGAGAGAGAGAGAAACAATTACTACAGCATCACATCGAGGGAGAGAGAGAGAGAGAGAAACAATTACTACAGCATCACATCGAGGGAGAGAGAGAGAGAGAGAGAGAGAAACAATTACTACAGCATCACATCGAGGGAGAGAGAGAGAGAGAGAGAGAAACAATTACTACAGCATCACATCGAGGGAGAGAGAGAGAGAGAGAGAAACAATTACTACAGCATCACATCGAGGGAGAGAGAGAGAGAGAGAAACAATTACTACAGCATCACATCGAGGGAGAGAGAGAGAGAGAGAAACAATTACTACAGCATCACATCGAGGGAGAGAGAGAGAGAGAGAAACAATTACTACAGCATCACTTCGAGGGAGAGAGAGAGAGAGAAACAATTACTACAGCATCACATCGAGGGAGAGAGAGAGAGAGAGAGAGAGAAACAATTACTACGGCATCACATCGAGGGAGAGAGAGAGAGAGAGAAACAATTACTACAGCATCCCATCGAGGGAGAGAGAGAGAGAGAGAGAGAGAGAAACAATTACTACAGCATCACATCGAGGGAGAGAGAGAGAGAGAGAGAAACACTTACTACAGCATCACATCGAGGGAGAGAGAGAGAGAGAGAGAGAGAAACAATTACTACAGCATCACATCGAGGGAGAGAGAGAGAGAAACAATTACTACAGCATCACATCGAGGGAGAGAGAGAGAGAGAGAGAGAGAAACAATTATTACAGCATCACATCGAGGGAGAGAGAGAGAGAGAGAGACACAATTACTACAGCATCACATCGAGGGAGAGAGAGAGAGAGAGAGAGAGAAACAATTACTACAGCATCACATCGAGGGAGAGAGAGAGAGAGAGAGAGAAACAATTACTACAGCATCACATCGAGGGAGAGAGAGAGAGAGAGAGAGAGAAACAATTACTACAGCATCACATCGAGGGAGAGAGAGAGAGAGAGAGAGAAACAATTACTACAGCATCACATCGAGTGAGAGAGAGAGAGAGAGAGAAACAATTACTACAGCATCACATCGAGGGAGAGAGTGAGAGAGAGAGAGAGAAACAATTACTACAGCATCACATCGAGGGAAAGAGAGAGAGAGAGAGAAACAATTACTACAGCATCACATCGAGGGAGAGAGAGAGAGAGAGAGAGAAACAATTAGTACAGCATCACATCGATGGAGAGAGAGAGAGAGAGAGAAACAATTACTACAGCATCACATCGAGGGAGAGAGAGAGAGAGAGAGAGAAACAATTACTACAGCATCACATCGAGGGGGGAGAGAGAGAGAGAGAAACAATTACTACAGCATCACATCGAGGGAGAGAGAGAGAGAGAGAAACAATTACTACAGCATCACATCGAGGGAGAGAGAGAGAGAGAGAAACAATTACTACAGCATCACATCGAGGGAGAGAGAGAGAGAGAGAGAGAAACAGTTACTACAGCATCACATCGAGGGAGAGAGAGAGAGAGAGAGAGAAACAATTACTACAGCATCACATCGAGGGACAGAGAGAGAGAGAGAGAAACAATTACTACAGCATCACATCGAGGGAGAGAGAGAGAGAGAGAAACAATTACTACAGCATCACATCGAGGGAGAGAGAGGGAGAGAGAGAGAAACAATTACTACAGCATCACATCGAGGGAGAGAGAGAGAGAGAAACAATTACTACAGCATCACATCGAGGGAGAGAGAGAGAGAGAGAAACAATTACTACAGCATCACATCGAGGGAGAGAGAGAGAGAGAGAGAGAAACAATTACTACAGCATCATATCGAGGGAGAGAGAGAGAGAGAGAGAGAGAAACACTTACTACAGCATCACATCGAGGGAGAGAGAGAGAGAGAGAGAGAAACAATTACTACAGCATCACATCGAGGGAGAGACAGAGAGAGAGAGAGAAACAATTACTACAGCATCACATCGAGAGAGAGAGAGAGAGAGAGAAAGAGAAACAATTACTACAGCATCACATCGAGGGAGAGAGAGAGAGAGGGAGAAACAATTACTACAGCATCACATCGAGTGAGAGAGAGAGAGAGAGAGAGAAACAATTACTACAGCATCACATCGAGTGAGAGAGAGAGAGAGAGAGAGAAACAATTAGTACAGCTTCACATCGAGGGAGAGAGAGAGAGAGAGAGAAACAATTACTACAGCATCACATCGAGGGAGAGAGAGAGAGAGAGAGAAACAATTACTACAGCATCACATCGAGGGAGAGAGAGAGACAGAGAGAAACAATTACTACAGCATCACATCGAGGGAGAGAGAGAGAGAGAGAGAGAAACAATTACTACATCATCACATCGAGGGAGAGAGAGAGAGAAACAATTACTACAGCATCACATCGAGGGAGAGAGAGAGAAACAATTACTACAGCATCACATCATGGGGGAGAGAGAGAGAGAGAAACAATTACTACAGCATCACATCGAGGGAGAGAGAGAGACAGAGAGAGAAACAATTACTACAGCATCACATCGAGGGAGAGAGAGAGAGAGAGAAACAGTTACTACAGCATCACATCGAGGGAGACAGAGAGAGAGAGAGAGAGAGAAACAATTACTACAGCATCACATCGAGGGAGAGAGAGAGAGAGAGAAACAATTACTACAGCATCACATCGAGGGAGTGAGAGAGAGAGAGAGAGAGAAACAATTACTACAGCATCACATCGAGGGAGAGAGAGAGAGAGAGAGAAACAATTACTACAGCATCACATCGAGGGAGAGAGAGAGAGAGAGAGAGAGAGAAACAATTACTACAGCATCACATCGAGGGAGAGAGAGAGAGAGAGAAACAATTACTACAGCATCACATCGAGGGAGAGAGAGAGAGAGAGAGAAACAATTACTACAGCATCACATCGAGGAAGAGAGAGAGAGAGAGAGAGAGAGAAACAATTACTACAGCATCACATTGAGGGAGAGAGAGAGAGAGAGAGAGAAACAATTACTACAGCATCACATCGAGGGAGAGAGAGAGAGAGAGAGAAACAATTACTACAGCATCACATCGAGGGAGAGAGAGAGAGAGAGAAACAATTACTACAGCATCACATCGAGGGAGAGAGAGAGAGAGAGAGAGAGAAACAATTACTACAGCATCACATCGAGGGAGAGAGAGAGAGAGAGAGAGAAACAATTACTACAGCATCACATCGAGGGAGAGAGAGAGAGAGAGAGAAACAATTACTACAGCATCACATCGAGGGAGAGAGAGAGAGAGAGAAACAATTACTACAGCATCACATCGAGGGAGAGAGAGAGAGAGAGAAACAATTA
>JANJGN010001716.1:102500-114233 GCA_026770705.1 Isurus oxyrinchus
CACATCGAGGGAGAGAGAGAGAGAGAGAGAGAAACAATTACTACAGCATCACATCGAGGGAGAGAGAGAGAGAGAGAGAGAAACAATTACTACAGCATCACATCGAGGGAGAGAGAGAGAGAGAAACAATTACTACAGCATCACATCGAGGGAGAGAGAGAAAGAGAAACAATTACTTCTGCATGACATCGAGGGAGAGAGGGAGAGAGAGAAACAATTACTACAGCATCACATCGAGGGAGAGAGAGCGTGAGAGAAACAATTACAACAGCATCACATTGAGGGAGAGAGAGAGAGAGAGAGAGAAACAATTACTACAGCATCACATCGAGGGAGAGAGAGAGAGAGAGAGAGAAACAATTACTACAGCATCACATCGAGGGAGAGAGAGAGAGAGAGAGAGAGAGAAACAATTACTACAGCATCACATCGAGGGAGAGAGAGAGAGAGAGAGAGAGAAACAATTACTACAGCATCACATCGAGGGAGAGAGAGAGAGAGAGAGAGAAACAATTACTACAGCAACACATCGAGGGAGAGAGAGAGAGAGAGAGAGAAACAATTACTACAGCATCACATCGAGGGAGAGAGAGAGAGAGAGAGAGAGAAACAATTACTACAGCATCACATCGAGGGAGAGAGAGAGAGAGAGAGAAACAATTACTACAGCATCACATCGAGGGAGAGAGAGAGAGAGAGAGAGAGAGAACAATTACTACAGCATCACATCGAGAGAGAGAGAGAGAGAGAGAGAGAAACAATTACTACAGCATCACATCGAGGGAGAGAGAGAGAGAGAGAGAAACAATTACTACAGCATCACATCGAGTGAGAGAGAGAGAGAGAGAGAAACAATTACTACAGCATCACATCGAGTGAGAGAGAGAGAGAGAGAGAGAGAAACAATTAGTACAGCTTCACATCGAGGGAGAGAGAGAGAGAGAGAAAAACAATTAGTACAGCATCATATCGAGGGAGAGAGAGAGACAGAGAGAAACAATTACTACAGCATCACATCGAGGGAGAGAGAGAGAGAGAGAGAGAGAAACAATTACTACAGCATCACATCGAGGCAGAGAGAGAGAGAGAAACAATTACTACAGCATCACATCGAGGGAGAGAGAGAAAGAGAAACAATTACTTCTGCATGACATCGAGGGAGAGAGAGAGAGAGAGAGAGAGAAACAATTACTACAGCATCACATCGAGGGAGAGAGAGAGAGAGAAACAATTACTACAGCATCACATCGAGAGAGAGAGAGAGACAGAGAGAAACAATTACTACAGCATCACATCGAGGGAGAGAGATTGAGGGAGAGAGAAACATTTACTACAGCATCACATCGAGGGAGAGAGAGAGAGAGAGAGAGAGAGAAACAATTACTACAGCATCACATCGAGGGAGAGAGAGAGAGAGAGAGAGAGAAACAATTACTACAGCATCACATCGAGGGAGAGAGAGAGAGAGAAACAATTACTACAGCATCACATCGAGGGAGAGAGAGAAAGAGAGAAACAATTACTACAGCATCACATCGAGGGAGAGAGAGAGAGAGAAACAATTACTACAGCATCACATCGAGGGAGAGAGAGAGAGAGAAACAATTACTACAGCATCACATCGAGGGAGAGAGAGAGCGAGAGAGAGAAACAATTACTACAGCATCACATCGAGGGAGAGAGGGAGAGAGAGAAACAATTATGACAGCATCACATCGAGGGAGAGAGAGAGTGAGAGAGAGAAACAATTACTACAGCATCACATCGAGGGAGAGAGAGAGAGAGAGAGAGAAACAATTACTACAGCATCACATCGAGGGAGAGAGAGAGAGAGAGAGAGAAACAATTACTACAGCATCACATCGAGGGAGAGAGAGAGAAACAATTACTACAGCATCACATCGAGGGAGAGAGAGAGAGAGAGAGAGAAACAATTACTACAGCATCACATCGAGGGAGAGAAAAGAGAGAGAGAGAAACAATTACTACAGCATCACATCGAGGGAGAGAGAGAGAGAGAGAGAGAGAAACAATTACTACAGCATCACATCGAGGGAGAGAGAGAGAGAGAGAGAGAAACAATTACTACAGCATCACATCGAGGGAGAGAGAGAGAGAGAGAGAGAGAGAAACAATTACTACAGCATCACATCGAGAGAGAGAGAGAGAGAGAGAGAGAAAAAATTACTACAGCTTCACATCGAGGGAGAGAGAGAGAGAGAGAGAGAGAAACAATTACTACAGCATCACATCGAGGGAGAGAGAGAGAGAGAGAGAAACAATTACTACAGCATCACATCGAGTGAGAGAGAGAGAGAGAGAGAAACAATTACTACAGCATCACATCGAGGGAGAGAGAGAGAGAGAGAAACAATTACTACAGCATCACATCGAGTGAGAGAGAGAGAGAGAGAGAGAGAAACAATTAGTACAGCTTCACATCGAGGGAGAGAGAGAGAGAGAGAGAAACAATTAGTACAGCATCATATCGAGGGAGAGAGAGAGACAGAGAGAAACAATTACTACAGCATCACATCGAGGGAGAGAGAGAGAGAGAGAGAGAAACAATTACTACATCATCACATCGAGGAGAGAGAGAGAGAAACAATTACTACAGCATCACATCGAGGGAGAGAGAGAGAGAGAGAGAGAAACAATTACTACAGCATCACATCGAGTGAGAGAGAGAGAGAGAGAGAAACAATTACTACAGCATCACATCGAGGGAGAGAGAGAGAGAGAGAGAGAGAGAAACAATTAATACAGCATCACATCGAGGGAGAGAGAGAGAGAGAGAGAAACAATTACTACAGCATCACATCGAGGGAGAGAGAGTGAGAGAAACAATTACTACAGCATCACATCGAGGGAGAGAGAGAGAGAGAGTGAGAGAGAAACAATTACTACAGCATCACATCGAGGGAGAGAGAGAGAGAGAGAGAGAAACAATTACTACAGCATCACATCGAGGGAGAGAGAGAGAGAGAGAGAAACAATTACTACAGCATCACATCGAGGGAGAGAGAGAGAGAGAGAGAGAAACAATTACTACAGCATCACATCGAGGGAGAGAGAGAGAGAGAGAGAAACAATTACTACAGCATCACATCGAGGGAGAGAGAGAGAGAGAGAGAGAGAAACAATTACTACAGCATCACATCGAAGGAGCGAGAGAGAGAGAGAGAAACAATTACTACAGCATCACATCGAGGGAGAGAGAGAGAGAGAGAGAGAAACAATTACTACAGCATCACATCGAGGGAGAGAGAGAAAGAGAGAGAGAGAAACAATTACTACAGCATCACATCGAGGGAAAGAGAGAGAGAGAGAGAAACAATTACTACAGCATCACATCGAGGGAGAGAGAGAGAGAGAGAGAGAGAAACAATTACTACAGCATCACATCGATGGAGAGAGAGAGAGAGAGAGAAACAATTACTACAGCATCACATCGAGGGAGAGAGAGAGAAACAATTACTACAGCTTCACATCGAGGGGGAGAGAGAGAGAGAGAAACAATTACTACAGCATCACATCGAGGGAGAGAGAGAGAAACAATTACTACAGCATCACATCGAGGGAGAGAGAGAGAGAGAGAAACAATTACTACAGCATCACATCGAGGGAGAGAGAGAGAGAGAGAGAAACAATTACTACAGCATCACATCGAGGGAGAGAGAGAGAGAGAGAGTAACAATTACTACAGCATCACATCGAGGGAGAGAGAGAGAGAGAGAGAAACAATTACTACAGCATCACATCGAGGGAGAGAGAGGGAGAGAGAGAGAAACAATTACTACAGCATCACATCGAGGGAGAGAGAGAGAGAGAAACAATTACTACAGCATCACATCGAGGGAGAGAGAGAGAGAGAGAAACAATTACTACAGCATCACATCGAGGGAGAGAGAGAGAGAGAGAGAGAGAAACAATTACTACAGCATCACATCGAGGGAGAGAGAGAGAGAGAGAGAGAAACAATTACTACAGCATCACATCGAGGGAGAGACAGAGAGAGAGAGAGAAACAATTACTACAGCATCACATCGAGAGCGAGAGAGAGAGAGAGAGAGAAACAATTACTACAGCATCACATCGAGGGAGAGAGAGAGAGAGAGAGAAACAATTACTACAGCATCACATCGAGTGAGAGAGAGAGAGAGAGAGAGAGAGAAACAATTACTACAGCAACACATCGAGTGAGAGAGAGAGAGAGAGAGAGAAACAATTAGTACAGCTTCACATCGAGGGAGAGAGAGAGAGAGAGAGAAACAATTAGTACAGCATCACATCGAGGGAGAGAGAGAGACAGAGAGAAACAATTACTACAGCATCACATCGAGGGGAGAGAGAGAGAGAGAGAGAAACAATTACTACATCATCACATCGAGGGAGATGAGAGAGAGAAACAATTACTACAGCATCACATCGAGGGAGAGAGAGTGAAACAATTACTACAGCATCACATCATGGGGGAGAGAGAGAGAGAGAGAGAAACAATTACTACAGCATCACATCGAGGGAGAGAGAGAGACAGAGAGAGAAACAATTACTACAGCATCACATCGAGGGAAGAGAGAGAGAGAGAAACAATTACTACAGCATCACATCGAGGGAGAGGGAGAGAGAGAGAGAGAAACAATTACTACAGCATCACATCGAGGGAGAGAGAGAGAGAGAGAGAGAAACAATTACTACAGCATCACATCGAGGGAGAGAGAGAGAGAGAGAGAGAAACAATTACTACAGCATCACATCGAGGGGAGAGAGAGAGAGAGAGAGAGAGAAACAATTACTACAGCATCACATCGAGGGAGAGAGAGAGAGAGAGAAACAATTACTACAGCATCACATCGAGGGAGAGAGAGAGAGAGAGAGAGAGAAACAATTACTACAGCATCACATCGAGGGAGAGAGAGAGAGAGAGAGAGGAACAATTACTACAGCATCACATCGAGGGAGAGAGAGAGAGAGAGAGAGAAACAATTACTACAGCATCACATCGAGGGAGAGAGAGAGAGAGAGAGAGAGAAACAATTACTACAGCATCACATCGAGGGAGAGAGAGAGAGAGAAACAATTACTACAGCATCACATCGAGGGAGAGAGAGAAAGAGAAACAATTACTTCTGCATGACATCGAGGGAGAGAGGGAGAGAGAGAAACAATTACTACAGCATCACATCGAGGGAGAGAGAGCGTGAGAGAAACAATTACAACAGCATCACATTGAGGGAGAGAGAGAGAGAGAGAGAGAAACAATTACTACAGCATCACATCGAGGGAGAGAGAGAGAGAGAGAGAGAAACAATTACTACAGCATCACATCGAGGGAGAGAGAGAGAGAGAGAGAGAAACAATTACTACAGCATCACAATCGAGGGAGAGAGAGAGAGAGAGAGAGAAACAATTACTACAGCAACACATCGAGGGAGAGAGAGAGAGAGAGAGAGAAACAATTACTACAGCATCACATCGAGGGAGAGAGAGAGAGAGAGAGAGAGAAACAATTACTACAGCATCACATCGAGGGGAGAGAGAGAGAGAGAGAGAAACAATTACTACAGCATCACATCGAGGGAGAGAGAGAGAGAGAGAGAGAGAAACAATTACTACAGCATCACATCGAGAGAGGAGAGAGAGAGAGAGAGAAACAATTACTACAGCATCACATCGAGGGAGAGAGAGAGAGAGAGAGAAACAATTACTACAGCATCACATCGAGTGAGAGAGATGAGAGAGAGAGAAACAATTACTACAGCATCACATCGAGTGAGAGAGAGAGAGAGAGAGAGAGAAACAATTAGTACAGCTTCACATCGAGGGAGAGAGAGAGAGAGAGAGAAACAATTAGTACAGCATCATATCGAGGGAGAGAGAGAGACAGAGAGAAACAATTACTACAGCATCACATCGAGGGAGAGAGAGAGAGAGAGAGAGAGAAACAATTACTACAGCATCACATCGAGGCAGAGAGAGAGAGAGAGAACAATTACTACAGCATCACATCGAGGGAGAGAGAGAAAGAGAAACAATTACTTCTGCATGACATCGAGGGAGAGAGGGAGAGAGAGAAACAATTACTACAGCATCACATCGAGGGAGAGAGAGAGAGAAACAATTACTACAGCATCACATCGAGAGAGAGAGAGAGACAGAGAGAAACAATTACTACAGCATCACATCGAGGGAGAGAGATTGAGGAGAGAGAAAACATTTACTACAGCATCACATCGAGGGAGAGAGAGAGAGAGAGAGAGAGAGAAACAATTACTACAGCATCACATCGAGGGAGAGAGAGAGAGAGAGAGAGAAACAATTACTACAGCATCACATCGAGGGAGAGAGAGAGAGAGAAACAATTACTACAGCATCACATCGAGGGAGAGAGAGAAAGAGAGAAACAATTACTACAGCATCACATCGAGGGAGAGAGAGAGAGAGAAACAATTACTACAGCATCACATCGAGGGAGAGAGAGAGAGAGAAACAATTACTACAGCATCACATCGAGGGAGAGAGAGAGCGAGAGAGAGAAACAATTACTACAGCACACATCGAGGGAGAGAGGGAGAGAGAGAAACAATGATGACAGCATCACATCGAGGGAGAGAGAGAGTGAGAGAGAGAAACAATTACTACAGCATCACATCGAGGGAGAGAGAGAGAGAGAGAGAGAAACAATTACTACAGCATCACATCGAGGGAGAGAGAGAGAGAGAGAGAGAAACAATTACTACAGCATCACATCGAGGAGAGAGAGAGAAACAATTACTACAGCATCACATCGAGGGAGAGAGAGAGAGAGAGAGAAGAAACAATTACTACAGCATCACATCGAGGGGAGAGAAAAGAGAGAGAGAGAAACAATTACTACAGCATCACATCGAGGGAGAGAGAGAGAGAGAGAGAGAGAAACAATTACTACAGCATCACTACGAGGGAGAGAGAGAGAGAGAGAGAGAAACAATTACTACAGCATCACATCGAGGGAGAGAGAGAGAGAGAGAGAGAGAGAAACAATTACTACAGCATCACATCGAGAGAGAGAGAGAGAGAGAGAGAGAAACAATTACTACAGCTTCACATCGAGGGAGAGAGAGAGAGAGAGAGAGAAACAATTACTACAGCATCACATCGAGGGAGAGAGAGAGAGAGAGAGAAACAATTACTACAGCATCACATCGAGTGAGAGAGAGAGAGAGAGAGAAACAATTACTACAGCATCACATCGAGGGAGAGAGAGAGAGAGAAGAAACAATTACTACAGCATCACATCGAGTGAGAGAGAGAGAGAGAGAGAGAGAAACAATTAGTACAGCTTCACATCGAGGGAGAGAGAGAGAGAGAGAGAAACAATTAGTACAGCATCATATCGAGGGAGAGAGAGAGACAGAGAGAAACAATTACTACAGCATCACATCGAGGGAGAGAGAGAGAGAGAGAGAAACAATTACTACATCATCACATCGAGGAGAGAGAGAGAGAAACAATTACTACAGCATCACATCGAGGGAGAGAGAGAGAAACAATTACTACAGCATCACATCGAGGGAGAGAGAGAGAGAGAGAAACAATTACTACAGCATCCCATCGAGGGAGAGAGAGAGAGAGAGAGAGAGAGAAACAATTACTACAGCATCACATCGAGGGAGAGAGAGAGACAGAGAGAGAAACAATTTACTACAGCATCACATCGAGGGAGAGAGAGAGAGAGAGAAAACAATTACTACAGCATCACATCGAGGGAGAGAGAGAGAGAGAGAGAAACAATTACTACAGCATCACATCGAGGGAGAGAGAGAGAGAGAGAGAAACAATTACTACAGCATCACATCGAGGGAGAGAGAGAGAGAGAGAGAGAAACAATTACTACAGCATCACATCGAGGGAGAGAGAGAGAGAGAGAAACAATTACTACAGCATCACATCGAGGGAGACAGAGAGAGAGAGAGAAACAATTACTACAGCATCACATCGAGGAGAGAGAGAGAGAGAGAGAGAAAAACAATTACTACAGCATCACATCGAGGGAGAGAGAGAGAGAGAGAGAGAGAGAGAAACAATTACTACAGCATCACATCGAGGGAGAGAGAGAGAGAGAAACAATTACTACAGCATCACATCGAGGGAGAGAGAGAAAGAGAAACAATTACTTCTGCATGACATCGAGGGAGAGAGGGAGAGAGAGAAACAATTACTACAGCATCACATCGAGGGAGAGAGAGCGTGAGAGAAACAATTACAACAGCATCACATCGAGGGAGAGAGAGAGAGAGGAGAGAAACAATTACTACAGCATCACATCGAGGGAGAGAGAGAGAGAGAGAGAGAAATAATTACTACAGCATCACATCGAGTGAGAGAGACAGAGAGAGAGAGAAACAATTACTACAGCATCACATCGAGGGAGAGAGAGAGAGAGAGAGAAACAATTACTACAGCATCACATCGAGGGAGAGAGAGAGAGAGAGAAACAATTACTACAGCATCACATCGAGGGAGAGAGAGGGAGAGAGAGAGAAAACAATTACTACAGCATCACATCGAGGGGAGAGAGAGAGAGAGAAACAATTACTACAGCATCACATCGAGGGAGAGAGAGAGAGAGAGAAACAATTACTACAGCATCACATCGAGGGAGAGAGAGAGAGAGAGAGAGAAACAATTACTACAGCATCACATCGAGGGAGAGACAGAGAGAGAGAGACAAACAATTACTACAGCATCACATCGAGAGCGAGAGAGAGAGAGAGAGAGAAACAATTACTACAGCATCACATCGAGGGAGAGAGAGAGAGAGAGAGAAACAATTACTACAGCAATCACATCGAGTGAGAGAGAGAGAGAGAGAGAAAACAATTACTACAGCAATCACATCGAGTGAGAGAGAGAGAGAGAGAGAAACAATTAGGTACAGCTTCACATCGAGGGGAGAGAGAGAGAGAGAGAGAAACAATTAGTACAGCATCACATCGAGGGAGAGAGAGAGACAGAGAGAAACAATTACTACAGCATCACATCGAGGAGAGAGAGAGAGAGAGAAACAATTACTACATCATCACATCGAGGGATGAGAGAGAGAAACAATTACTACAGCATCACATCGAGGGAGAGAGAGAGAAACAATTACTACAGCATCACATCATGGGGGAGAGAGAGAGAGAGAAACAATTACTACAGCATCACATCGAGGGAGAGAGAGAGAGAGAGAAACAATTTACTACAGCATCACATCGAGGGAGAGAGAGAGAGAGAGAAACAATTACTACAGCATCACATCGAGGGAGAGAGAGAGAGAGAGAGAGAAACAATTACTACAGCATCACATCGAGGGGAGAAGAGAGAGAGAGAGAAACAATTACTACAGCATCACATCGAGGGAGAGAGAGAGAGAGAGAGAGAGAAACAAAATTACTACAGCATCACATCGAGGGAGAGAGAGAGACAGAGAGAGAAAACAATTACTACAGCATCACTCGAGGAGAGAGAGAGACAGAGGAGAGAAACAATTACTACAGCATCACATCGAGGGAGAGAGAGAGAGAGAGAAACAATTACTACAGCATCACATCGAGGGAGAGAGAGAGAGAGAGAGAGAAACATTACTACAGCATCACATCGAGGGAGAGAGAGAGAGAGAGAGAGAAACAATTACTACAGCATCACATCGAGGAGAGAGAGAGAGAGAGAAACAATTACTACAGCATCACATCGAGGGAGAGAGAGAGAGAGAGAGAGAGAAAACAATTACTACAGCATCACATCGAGGGAGAGAGAGAGAGAGAGAGAGAGGAACAATTACTACAGCATCACATCGAGGGAGAGAGAGAGAGAGAGAGAGAAACAATTACTACAGCATCACATCGAGGGAGAGAGAGAGAGAGAGAGAGAGAGAAACAATTACTATAGCATCACATCGAGGGAGAGAGAGAGAGAGAAACAATTACTACAGCATCACATCGAGGGAGAGAGAGGAAAGAGAAACAATTACTTCTGCATGACATCGAGGGAGAGAGGGAGAGAGAGAAACAATTACTACAGCATCACATCGAGGGAGAGAGAGCGTGAGAGAAACAATTACAACCGCATCACATTGAGGGAGAGAGAGAGAGAGAGAGAGAAACAATTACTACAGCATCACATCGAGGGAGAGAGAGAGAGAGAGAGAGAAACAATTACTACAGCATCACATCGAGGGAGAGAGAGAGAGAGAGAGAGAGAAACAATTACTACAGCATCACATCGAGGGAGAGAGAGAGAGAGAGAGAGAAACAATTACTACAGCATCACATCGAGGGAGAGAGAGAGAGAGAGAGAGAAACAATTACTACAGCAACACATCGAGGGAGAGAGAGAGAGAGAGAGAGAAACAATTACTACAGCATCACATCGAGGGAGAGAGAGAGAGAGAGAGAGAGAGAAACAATTACTACAGCAATCACATCGAGGGAGAGAGAGAGAGAGAGAAACAATTACTACAGCATCACATCGAGGGAGAGAGAGAGAGAGAGAGAGAGAAAACAATTACTACAGCATCACATCGAGGGAGAGAGAGAGAGAGAGAGAGAAACAATTACTACAGCATCACATCGAGGGAGAGACAGAGAGAGAGAGAGAAAAACAATTACTACAGCATCACATCGAGAGCGAGAGAGAGAGAGAGAGAGAAACAATTACTACAGCATCACATCGAGGGAGAGAGAGAGAGAGAGAGAAACCATTACTACAGCATCACATCGAGTGAGAGAGAGAGAGAGAGAGAAACAATTACTACAGCATCACATCGAGTGAGAGAGAGAGAGAGAGAGAGAAACAATTAGTACAGCTTCACATCGAGGGAGAGAGAGAGAGAGAGAGAAACAATTAGTACAGCATCACATCGAGGGAGAGAGAGAGACAGAGAGAGAAACAATTACTACAGCATCACATCGAGGGAGAGAGAGAGAGAGGGAAACAATTACTACAGCATCACATCGAGGGAGAGAGAGAGAGAGAGAGAGAAACAATTACTACAGCATCACATCGAGGGAGAGAGAGAGAGAGAGAGAGAAAACAATTACTACAGCATCACATCGAGGGAGAGAGAGAGAGAGAGAAACAATTACTACAGCATCACATCGAGGGAGAGAGAGAGAGAGAGAGAGAGAAACAATTTACTACAGCATCACATCGAGGGAGAGAGAGAGAGAGAGAGGAACAATTACTACAGCATCACATCGAGGGAGAGAGAGAGAGAGAGAGAGAAACAATTACTACAGCATCACATCGAGGGAGAGAGAGAGAGAGAGAGAGAGAAACAATTACTACAGCATCACATCGAGGGAGAGAGAGAGAGAGAAACAATTACTACAGCATCACATCGAGGGAGAGAGAGAAAGGAAACAATTACTTCTGCATGACATCGAGGGAGAGAGGGAGAGAGAGAAACAATTACTACAGCATCACATCGAGGGAGAGAGAGCGTGAGAGAAACAATTACAACTGCATCACATTGAGGGAGAGAGAGAGAGAGAGAGAGAAACAATTACTACAGCATCACATCGAGGGACGAGAGAGAGAGAGAGAGAGAAACAATTACTACAGCATCACATCGAGGGAGAGAGAGAGAGGAAGAGAGAGAGAAACAATTACTACAGCATCACATCGAGGGAGAGAGAGAGAGAGAGAGAGAAACCAATTACTACAGCATCACATCGAGGGAGAGAGAGAGAGAGAGAGAGAAACAATTAC